>JAZHYW010062418.1:0-102306 GCA_037355805.1 Ixodes ricinus | reverse complement strand
AGTTTTCCCTCGAACCCCGCCCTGCTTCTAGAACACAAACATCCATAGTCGCTGACAGGACTAGAACGGCAGGGAGGTTCTTGTGACTCTCCCGCCTCCGATGCGAGCTTCGTATACCTTCGGATAACGCTGCGACATCCTCGTGATCCTCGGACATGCACACGCATCCAACGCACGACGGAAAGCAAAACGAGAGCTCGGTGGAAGGCTGGTGTCCAAAGAGACGCTCTGCCGTTCTTGCCTCGGGCATTGACAATAGAGACGTTACATAGCGCGGCGCTGTTAGCCCGAACAAGCGATCACCGGTTTTATCTGGTTATTTTTTCTTAGAAATAAAAGACAGCCATCAAAAGTATATACTTGAGGGGTTTGAAGTGCTCAACTCGGGTGGAAACCTGGGTGGTTACATTTGCTGCCCGCCAGTACGCTTTCGAAGTAAAGTGCAAAGACGCACCGATGTTATGGTCACGTGTCGCGCGTGGGGGTGCACTTATCCGACAGTTCCTGGGGAGAGCAAGTCGTCTGCCTCTTGCGCAGGAGTTCAGAACGACGCCGAGCTCTGATTGGCTTTGATTGGAAGGATGATGGGTAGACCTCAATGCTAGATGCCTTGAAGTCTACCCACTATTTGTTTCAATGAGCCAATTAGAGCTCGGCGTTCAAAGATCACCGCAACCTCTGTGCAAAAAGCAGACGAACTTGCGCTCCTCATAGCGCGGAGGCATGGCGAAGGAGCCGGTGAAATCTGCCCAAGATTTCACTGGAACCGATATGATGTGACCGGTTTCTGGAAGTCGGCACGCTCCTTGACTGGAGGCCGAATCGCTCCACTTGCGTTCCGGGAACTGGAACTGCTGGAAGTCGTCTCGTATACAGTTCTCGGCCGGGCTGTCCCATTTCCCGAAACAGAAAGGGCTCGTCGCGTTGGCGGTGCTATCGGAGCCGACCGTAACCGAGCTCGGCCGCCGGCTCTTGGCTTCGCTCTAATCGAGGGCCACAAAAATGGCTCGAGAGGTCGCGATAACGAAAGGGGTCCGCTCTTAACCCCGGCTTCGTGTGCGGGGAGCCCTCGTGGGCGCTCGTTTGGCGGGGTTTGACCCGCGACAGGCAAATAGTCGTTAATGGCGATAACATTTGGAACGAAGCGGGCCGATACTTATAGGGCACGAGGCCGACACCAGGTGCTCCGAAGTCAGCCCTTGTGCGCACTTTTGTACTCGTAAGATTAGTGGGAAGTGCTCGCCAAACACCACCTAGATAGGAAGCCGTAGTGCTAAATTTTATCCGTCATCTACCAGACTGGCCTGCGCGGGTCACATATATTCGACACAAGTCAGCGTTCCGCTGGGACGCCCGTCCCACTACTGCGACTTCTTATCTCGAGGGCGTTGGTTGGGCGTGTTGACCTGGTTCGCTGGCTCAGTCCGCGGGCTGAAGCAGTTTCTTTTCAAATCGCCGTTACACGAAAAACGTACCAAATAGACACAGAAGCATGAATCTCCTATACGTATGCTAAAAGGTTTGTTTTTTGGCATCGAAAATGCATTGTAACCACGTGCTGCGCTGGCTCCCTATTCTATAATAGTAATATTTAAGCGTAAAGAAAAGAAGAGTCTTCCAAGTCTCTTATAAATTTGCGGAGTCTGAGTTGTGACATTAAGCAATGCAAGCGTAACGTTTTGCATTGCTTAATGTCACAAGTTAGACTGCGTTTCTTGGTCTAAGCATATGTTTCTGCATCATTATCCGCTGGGCTGCCTCCGTAAGTTGCGGTGATTGGCTCTCCCAGTGTTGTGCGGGAAAGTAGACGCACAGGCTTTTTTTTAGAGTGAGTCGGTGACAGGATTAAGAGCGAAGTGGAAGCTCCACCATCCTCGTTCGACTTTGGCAGAGCGAGTACTGGAGAGGAGGCGACCTCCTCTCCAGCGTTTGCTCTGCTTCCTAGTTCCGTGATTGGCTCTTGAGCTTTCTTTACGGCTAATGCCGTATTGTCATTGGCTACGGAGGGATAATGAGATCCTTAAAATTCGCCAGGCCCCGAGTTTCTTCGCCTGCTGTTGACGGCAGCACGCCTCACCTGCGCCCCTCCTTAGCTTCCAGACGTCGCGCCCCTGTATAGCTTTCGTTGCGCTTCTCCAAACTATGGGTTGAAGCAGAGGGCAGTACCAGTCATTACCACTGCGCGCGTGGCGGTTGAGTGTTCCGGCCAATAGGTCACGTACATTTGAATCGAACGAGGAACCTCGCGATAAGCTAAGCTTACTAGAGCTTGTAGCTTATTTCTGGACATATTTGTGTCCAAAACTTTCTTCTAATACAGACAGGCTTTTTATTTTTACTGTTTTTTTAATAAAATTGAAACTAGAAATGGTATGGCTCTATTAATTTGGGTCGGATTAAACAAGGTCAGGTCAGGATACGAAGGTCGCAAGCATCGAAAGTTGTTGGACTGGCATCGACTACGATACCGGGCACTCGAACGATTCACTCTATCTCGATGAAATTCGCCGTTGAGGCTGATCTTACGCGACCGGCAGATAAAGCCGCGCTTGGCGGCGCTCACTAGGTGCGCCTCGCTCCCTCACAAACGGGCGGAGATCCCTGCGCACGAGCGTTCGCCGTATCTATCGATCAGGACGTGGTGTTGGACCTCGCACGCTTTGTCAGCTTTGCGTGCTCGAGCTGCTGGTGACGAAACCTGTTTTCGCACGTGTCCCCCGTCTGTTCCACGGGCGCTCGTATTAGTTTGCCCCAGACCGTTCTGTGAAAAGTGGCCTCTGGCGATTCGCGTCCCTGTGCTCACAAAGGGTTGCTTGGATCTCGCAGGGACACCGCATTCTGCCTGGCGGACGACGCGGCCGCAACCTTCCATCACGAGACTACCGGTGAGTGAAAGGAACCGCCTTAAAAAACCTGCCCCCTGCTCCATTTTTTTTTCTCCAAGTCTTCGTGTTATCTCGCGCCTCCTGCAATTATGATCAATTAGGATCGTCTAGCGAGCGAATAACGGGGGTTGCTCGAGTTTAATTTCTTCCGATAACTTTAGAGTCGCAGATTTTCGAAAGAACATGTTTGGAGTTCTGATTTTGCTTGCCAAGTATAAAAACTGTACAAATACAAAAGATTTTTTTTTTTTTGCGCGAATTGTTTGTTTTAGGAATTTGCAGTTCGAGCTTGTCAGCTTCCTGAAGTTGGGATGCTTAAACTTTTCCCGCTATTGCAAGCAAGCAAAACGTACCCGTGACGATCGAAGTCCAATGCACTGCCAAGTTAGAAGCAGGTCTGTGTGTTTTTTCAGTAAAAGAGTTGGTCAATGAGTCAATGACTATTGACCATCTCTAAAAGAGATGGTCACTAGTCAATGACGGCCTCGGAAACGCCGGGCGTTGCGAGTCCCGAACAACCTGTGATTACTGCACAGCCGATGAGATCGTGACAGTTGCCGATAAGAACGCCGAAGAATGCGAAGGTAATAAACACCGCCCTGCGTCCCTTACTGTAGCGCGCTTCTCGCCTTGAATGCTCCGTTCCATAGATCAAACACCCACAGCGTGAAAAAAAAAACAGCCGGTGCAGGCGCGTAGCTTTATTTCTGCTGGTCGTCTCAAATTGAACTGAGCTCCCACGTAAACGAAACGATATACGCACCTCCATTCGAGATATGCCTTCAACGTCTCGTGATTCCCGTCCCTTATCGGAGAAGGGTTTCTTTCAAGCTCCACTCGGGATTGTCCGCTAATCTCGGCATTTGTTGCCGCCGACTGAAGATGAAGCGAACGCTGCAGTAACAGAATTGCTAGCTCTTATCGTCGGGGGAAACTGTTTCGCGTTTGTCGGGTCGCCGAGTCGCGTTGCAAGGGGAATGTAGGACACGCTCGTGGAAAGTGCTACCGTGCCGGGGAGGAAAACGCCGCGAGTCGAAGAGAAATCGAGCGGCCGTCGGTGTTTCCGCACGCTGTTACGTCGGTGATGTCAATTCGCGCAAATTCAGCCGTGTCCTGCAGTGGACCGTGTGAACTTAAGTGAAGGCCAGGGACGTCCTAGAACAGCTTACTACCCCCTAGGTGTCAGGGCAGTAGTGTCGGATTTTTTGCCTCACCTATCTTGAGGCAAGCCTGGGTCGCGGATTGGACGCGAGTTCTCCGTCAGCATTCGGTTGGAGCAGCTCAATAATGCCCTAGTTTCACTAGGGCTCCCAACTGTTATTAATCCAACGATCGTTGGCATCTCCCAACTTTCATTTAGCTCAACTAAGTTGTGCGGTGTTACACGATACGTAGGCCTAGCAACCCCAGTTGGCATGCGCGTGAAGGGACACTCTAAAAAATGCCTGCGCGTCTACTTACCCGCAAAACACCCAAAGAGTCAATATCTGCGATCTACGAAATCAGCTCAGCGAATTATCAGGCGGAACATCTGTTTAGACCGAAAAAGGAAGTCTGCGCTGTGACATTACGCAATGCAAAGCGTCATGCATGCTTGCATTGCGTAATGCCACAGCGCAAACTTAATTTCGAGGTCTCAACAGATGTTCCGCCTCATCATTCTCTGAGCTGATTTCGTAGATCGCAGAGATTGGCTCTTCGAGCGTTTGCGGGAAAGCAGGCGCTGGGACACTTTTAAGAGAGGACACAGTTGAAACCTAAATGAAACCAAAACTGATGTCACGTTATCTTTTATTAAATAGCGATGCAAATAAATTATATGCACACTTTTGATTCAATATGAACGCTTGAAACCAAATAAAATAACCTTTTTGTTTTAGAGTAAAAAACGACAATCAGAACGTTTCACACGAATTCAAGCAAGAGAGACACAACGAAAGTCTTATCAGCACCGACATTACAGTGGCCGCTCTCACCAACTACACGCCGTATAAATATCCACACAACCCCAATTATTATTCGCCGAGCTGTGGCTTTCGCGTCGTGCCGTGATCGTTCCAGCAACAACTCTGGCCCCGAATCATACCTCTTTCGACAAGATTTGCCGCTACGATGCTTTCTCGATACCTTCCGCCAAATCTTCCGCAATATTAAGTGCTTCGCTGGCGCTGGCCATGGGCGGCGATGCGGCGGACGTTGCCATCTTTAGCTCTAGTCGGGTGAACCACATGGGGCTCACTCGAGTAGAGCTAAAGATGGCGGCGTATAACTGATTGCAATTAGTTATACTCCGTTTCATCCTATGTTGTACCGCAGAGAAGGTAAGCGCGAGCTCATAGCGTTGGCAGCTGACCCAGAGCAAGGATCTCCCGCTTGTATAGCCTTTCCTGCTGTAGATCATAAGGTGAAATAAAGTTTAACTCAGGTAATCCACCTCAGTTGAACTTAATGGTCGCTAGCGGCTCAATGACAGTTGGCGCCGCCGTTTAACTCCGGCCGATCGCGATTGAGTCAACTGTCGTTGGCATAATTACAGTTAAGAGCGCTAGTGTAGCTAGGCTGTAACTGTGTTCAGTTATACTCCGTTTACCCTTAAAGGGATGCTGAACCCAAATCTGACTCCACAAAGAACGCGGCAAAAGCGTGCAACGGGATGCTACAAACACCAAAACATCACTGATACAGCGATATCTCGAGCGGATGACCGTATTTTTCAAAAGAGGAGGCGGATTTGACAGAAATTTTTACGTCATGTTTCTCCGAGAAGGAGAGGGAACGTCCTCGCGTCTTCTTTGCCTCGCCGTCTTGAGGGAGCGAAGCGAAGAGAGGAGGAAACTAGGTATCTTGACGTCACGCGCCTCGTTGGCCTGGTTCAATCGCGACCTCTTTTTCCAAAAATACGGCCGTCCATTCGAGATATCGCCTTACAAGTAGTGTTGTATTGTAGCTTCCTGCCTACATCTCCTGCATTGTTTTTTTGAAATCCAAATTTCGGTTCACCATCCCTTTAAAGGGGCACTGCAAAGGGATGAAGAAAACCAAATGCTGCTCGAATAATAATTGGGATTGTGTGGATATTTATACAGCTTGTAGTTGGTCAGCCATTTTAAAGTTTCGACTATAGTCACTCGCTGTAGAGGAGCAATTTAGCCAGTGCAGTACAACCGCTAGCCTGGGGTGCATTACGCAGTAGTGATACACAACCGCACACCGGTACGATGCTCATCCGGATCGAAACGGGCAAGGCTGGGGATTGAACCCGGGACCCCTGGGTTCTGCAGCGCGAGTTTTCGCTCCACGTGCTCCGAGCTATGGTGCTCCAAGGGCGTGCGTATCAGTGTCAAATACGAGCGTTCAGTGACGACATTGAAGCGCGGATAATGACGACATAGAATTCGCATAGAGCGTCGGATAATGACGACACAGAATTCCAGAGGTAGGGCTGTCTGAATAGGTGGTGCATGTGACCCCTTCTGAGTTTTTCAAGCGCGTGATTCTTTGCCTGGAACACCCGTAAATCGGTGGGGCGTTCGCGTCTTCATAACGGGATGGTAATTCGAACGATTAGGAAGATCGCGCATAGTTGTTGCACGCTGTTGTCGTTTCGATTCTCTATTGGTTCAGACCAAGGACGTTGTGAACAATAGAAAATGTTCTAAAAATTCTTAACTTCTTTCACCTATTATGTTTTAAATAATCTTATTTCTTCTTTATTTCATTTTTAATGTGTTGCTATCCAAAGACTACATGTGACGTCATTCGCGGCCATATCAGTATATTATGCGCCGCGAGCTTTCGGATTGCCGTGTTAGTTGCACACCGCAGAAGTTGTAGTTCGAAGAAAGCAGTAAGTAGAAATGACCGTCAGCGGCGAGATGTTTTGGTGGCGCCCTCCTATGGTTCCCCCTTGTGACGTCATTACCTTGCAAAGAACAAGTTCGATGGTGTTTGTAAATAGCATGGTGGAAGCTTGAAATCATTGCGCTCTCAAAGCAACACTGCCAACACTGTCAAAATTAAAGTTCTTTCATTCCTCTTATTTCCGTCGATGATAAATCCCCTTTCCGACGTCATAGTCAGCGTTCGGCCAATCGTGGAAGGACGATTACAGCGGCGCTTTCGGTCGCGCACGTCGCCGATTGCGACACTTGCGTTGTACCGCAGCGAAGGCTAGAGGCGCGAACTCATAGCCTTGGTAGCTGCCCTTAAAGGAGCGGTGCAACGATACTCAATTGGAATGTTTTCTCTTTACACGAGCTTACTGGCACACCTGGGACTCAAGGATACTCACACGCAACGCCACTGGCCAAGAAACTCCTTTGTTGCGGTGTAATTTCAAGGACAAAAGCGATCATTTTCATTCAATCTCTCCTTTGCAAAATTTGATGACGTAACGTGAGGATCGCAGTACACCCATATGACGATATTTGAATGCGGTTCATAGATTGGACCCGAGCATTGCGTGGGCACTCGATTTGGGCTCGTGATAATTACTAGCTCGAGAAGCATTCGGGTAGTGGCCCGTGTCCAATCGCTGCAACGACGACAATAGCCGAGCCATAACAATGCCTGGAACTCAGCGCGTGTCCTGTGCTTTGCCAACCCCAGCGCGTGGCTATGAGCAACATTGGCGGCATATAATCCGCTCCAGATCACGTGGCCGCTTGTTCTGGCTGCGAGTTGAGGGGTGAACGCTGCTCGTTTTTCTTAAGTTTTTTTCTGGGACTTCTATTGCGTGGGGTGAAAAACGAACGCGTGTTTCATAGGTCATTAACGTCAGGGATCCGTTTTGAGCGGTATTTGCGGAAAGTACAAAAATTGTTGCATCGCCTCTTTAATGCACGGGAGCTTGTGGCGCCGAGATGTTCCCTAGAGCAAGGAGCTCGCCCTTGTAGCCTTTCCTGCGGTGCACCATAAGGTGAAATAGGGTATTAGCGGCGAGATATTTTGGTGGCGCCCTCCTATGGTTCCCCCTTGTGACGTCATTACCTTGCAAAGAACAAGTTCGATGGTGTTTGTAATTAGCATGGTGGAAGCTTGAAATCATTGCGCTCTCAAAGGAACACTGCCAACACCGTCAAAATTAAAGTTCTCTCATTCCTCTTATTTCCGTCGATGATAAATCCCCTTTCCGACGTCATAGTCAGCGTTCGGCCAATCGTGGAAGGCCGACCACAGCGACGCTTTCGGTCGCGCACGTCGCCAATAAGCGTCGAGATGTTTTGGTGACGCCCTCCTATGGTTCCTTCCCGTGACGTCATTACCTTGCGAACAACAAGTTCGATGGTGTTTGTAATTAGCATGGTGGAAGCTTGAAATCATTGCGTTCTCAAAGCAACAGTGCCTACACCGTCAAAAATGAAGTTCTTACAATTTTACGTATTCTACATCGAAATGGAGGTAGCAATGCTTCTTGGTCGTAAATTGCAGTCATGCTTGCGTGAGGATTAACGTTGGTTTGCTCAAGACGTCGAAAAACACCTAAATAGCACAAGAAAGAAAAAGTTGTCAGTGCACTTTGAGCACGCTCTATCGTATCGAATGATATCCAGAGTAGGTACGGAGAGACAAACAGTTTTCGTTTGCTCGAAGAGTTAAGGCGCATTCCCACCGGCGATGTAAGCAGTCGCGCGATGCGACTAGATCGCATCGCAAGAAAATTAGATGGTCACGCCGGCTTGCGCGATGAGTGAGTCCAACGCCTTCGTTGGCGAGTCGTTTCTCGAAAACTCTCGCTCCGAACGCCGTTGATTGGCTCAGCCGCTCAGCGACTATTGGCGACGTGCGCGACCGAAAGCGTCGCTGTGGTCGGCCTTCCACGATTGGCCGAACGCTGACTATGACGTCGGAAAGGGGATTTATCATCGACGGAAATAAGAGGAATGAGAGAACTTTAATTTTGACGGTGTTGGCAGTGTTCCTTTGAGAGCGCAATGATTTCAAGCTTCCACCATGCTAATTACAAACACCATCGAACTTGTTCTTTGCAAGGTAATGACGTCACAAGGGGGAACCATAGGAGGGCGCCACCAATATATCTCGCCGCTAATAGATCGCATCGCAAAAAGTCGGGTCGACTAGCTACTGCTCAAATCGCGTCGCTTTTTGCCCGCGATGGTCGCTTTTGCGATGAAAGATATCGCGCGACTAGATCGCATCGCCGGTGGGAACGCGCCTTTACGAAGCTTTGTTTTCTATACGCTTAGATCGTGCGGTATACGTGTCACGGTAGTCTCTAGATCTCCGTGTCACGCAGTGTTTATTGATTGGTTGTGTAGTTAAGTGTGCGTCTGAACAGCTACGTTTCCTGTTCATGCACACGTAAAGATTCGAGTAAAAGAAAAGAGTCAAATTGCGTGACATAAACTTATCATCGTTTGAAATTAATGTTAACGCCAGAGAACGATGCACGAAGCGCGCCACGTAATTCATGTCAGCGTCTTTCAAGGCTCTTTTCTTACATACATTGCCTTAGTCTTGCAGCTATCTCAGGTAAAATAATGCATGGTTCCCCTTTCATGACAACGCGAAAGAAAACAAGTGGTTAACTTTAATCGACGAAAATCTAAATCGTGCAAGGTTCCACAGCTGATTACACAAATGCAAATCGTTTATTTCTTCTTGTCTCGCCACAGATTGGAATGTTAGCTGGACAGTGTCAGTTAGTTACTTTACATGGGCGTTTTCAGTGCTAGATGGGCATTTAACTCTCGAAAGCACGCCTTCTACTTTGGCGACCTTTCTCGTTGTTACCAATGGCGTTCTCTTTTCCCCATTCATCGTGTCATTGTGGCATCGACACGGTTCGGTCTTGATGGACCAATCCAATCTCACTGCGTGGCACCTATTAGCTCTTCCTAGCGCCGCTATAGCTTTCACTTTTTGATTGTAAACTGATCGAGAATCTCCTCCTTTGGTGTAGGTCCAAACCCGCTAAAACAGAAACACCAATTTGTTTTCCAATGAGAGCGACCCACCTTCATCCTGAGCACCCGGTAACTTGTGCGGATCTTCTCTATATTTTTTAATTATTATTATTACCAGCGGTTTGTCAGAAGGCCAGTTGTACGCCTGCAAATGGCAACTTTCGTTTAGTTTTTTTTTAAATATTTTTTTAGGGCTGTTTTTTTTTCGTGACTTCTCGAGGGCAAGCACACTGCTGTGGAGCGAGCGGGCCACCGTGGCTGTGGCGCTGGTGGATAAGGGCCTCCGGGGGCAAATAGATTTTCCCATTCCACGCGGTTGCATCACGCAGCGGGTCCTGTGTTCCGTAGAGAGACCCCCTTTCGCCTGTCTCTCTCTGGCGGTCTCTGCTGTGCTGGCGGTCCGTTGTGTATAGTAGCCCATTTTTCACCTCACGATGGACCGCAGCGGACGTTACGAGCCATCCCAGCCAATCGAGCAATGCGAACGTATCACGGAAATTTTCGCCCGCGTATCGCTCTGCCCTTCCTGAAGGTGACGCGGCACTCACACGGCATTGGACTGGACGGCTCGTAGCGTCTTCCGCGGTCCATCGTCAGGTGAAACTGAGTAGAGGGAAGGGTGGAATCGGCCACGCTGGCCGCACACAGAGAGAGTTGGCCCTCCAGCGACCCCGAAGCTTGGCACTGCGTGGTCGAGCAGACTTGGGTAAACCGAGTGGACTTCCCGCGGAGCTCTGGTCGTTATTCATGTCCGCCGAGAAGACGTGAGTCTGCGAAGCGGCTGTGCTTCGGGCTTTATACGCGGCTCGTATAGTGGCTTCGCGTCCTACTCTCACTGTGGTGGCCTTCCTGCTGCGCGTATACCTTTCGTTGGCACCACGCACATTTCGCGTCGCTAAATTTGTCTTTCTCCGCAGAAAAATTCTGAGGACACCTAAGCACTTCTTATGAGTTGTGAATACGAAAATATGAATGTCGTTCTTCCGCTCCCTTAGTTCGTCTGCGGTGTACTGACGTGGGCGGCCACGTTTCGCTACTGCCGAGGTTCCCAAGAGCACGTTCTCCTGAAGCGGCCGCAAGCCTCCCCCCCCCCTCCCATTCCCCGCCCTGCCCCCTCCGACAACGCCTGACACGAGAGCGGTGGACGAGCGCGCGCTCTCGTGAAGCCGCCGCCAATGGCTATCTAGGAGCCATTTTGCTCAACCAATGGAAGAATGAGCATTTCTTTCGTGTTTTTTTTTCGGTTACAGACTTCGCCGGATCCGCTTTCGCATTAAAAACAAACAGGAAGGACCACCACCATGGTGCGATGAAATGGTCACTTGCAAGCCATGCATACGGGCTGAGCGTCTAACAGGCCTAAGCTGAGCTAGTTGATTCATACTTCAGGTAAGGCCAACTGAACTAGAATAAACGTGCACTTAAAGAAAAGAACATACACCAGCGCTGTGTATGGTCTTTTCTTTATATGTATGTTTATTCTAGTTCAGCTGTCCTTACCTGAAGTGCTCACTCTGCTCGGACTGTGCCACATTTGACTTTAGACTATAGATATATTCCTTTTGCGGGTGATGATTTCGTTGCCTTCTTCCGCCCCGGATCGATACCATCTAGCAGACAAGACCTGCGCATGAGGTCATCATTAGAGAATCCACGCAGCGCCGCCTAGCTTACGTCAGTTTGTCCGCCAATGCTTCTGGCAGCGTCTCGCAACGAGCGCGAGATGCTGGCACGCGGCGACGCTGAGAAGCCACTAATGATGACGTCATGCGCAGGCGTTTTCTTCAGGTAGTCACTGCCCGGATCCAGTCTTGATTCAAAGATCCGCATACGAAATCCACAACTGTGAGCGTGAACAGCGCTCGTGGTGCACCTGCTCTTGAGAACACGAAATTTTCCCGTGGCTACACACATCTCGTGTTTTTGATATTCCCGACATTGTGAGAAAATGTTGATACCGCGTTTGGAGGCTGTACTGGAAGCGTCATGTAAACCAAACAGACGTAGGAGCGAAATCCTGAACGACAGGATATAATCTTGCTTAATCTTTTCAGTTCCGCGAGATGCTAAATCTTCAGCATTTTCTTTGAAACTTGTTTATTCTGCGTTGAACTTGACAGCTAAAGGCCCGTTCACACTCTTGCGACCGAGTTCGACCGAGAGACCAAACCGGTTTTAAGCCTCTTGCGATCTCTTAGGACCAGCTCGGCTGCAGCGGAGCTGGTCCTAAGAGATCGCAAGAGGCTTAAAACCGGTTTGGTCTCTGTCGGTCGAACTCGGTTGCAAGAGTGTGAACGGACCTTTAGCCTTCGGAGAATTTGCTGTATGACAAACTAAACTGATGTTCTTAAACTTTGCGGTGCCCAAGTGGGTTTTTGTGTTACGACGTGCGTGAAATCACACGAAACAACTTCGAAGATCCGCTGCTTGATGCACTCGACCCTTGGCTTTCCTTTGCAACCGGGGTTCCGACACTTCGTCCGATACTGGCTACTGCAGGGGATTCGATTACGGGGCGAACGTATTCTGTGCTCGAAGCTGAATCTTAAACCGGGGGGAGCACATTCGATATGTATTCATCACGCGTCATCAACAAGATTGGCTAGGCCAACTGCATCGTTGCCTATCTAAGGCGTTTTCTCCGTGCAAAGTAAACATCTAGAAGATTGCATTCGACATGCAGCTGCAGCAGTATTCGCATCCACATCCGCGTTCGAAGTGCTAACCGCTAAACTTAAATTCTTTATTCTCACCTGCCTGTTCTTTTGGGGATATCTGCGGTTAACCTGCGATATTTTAAAGTTATGAGTATAGATCAAGATCTGTTTAGGGCCAGCTCCAGCATTGACACCGCGTTGGTTTACGTGAAGCATGTATACATGAGAGCGTCGTCTTCGCGATCGGACTCGGGGTTGCGGGATTGATGATTGCAAGCAATACTCTTGCTCACACTAACATCTTCAAACGTGTTGCAGAGTTGTTGGCAAATATTGGCGCTTTTAAGCAGCTGTGCATTGGCGCCCCATAACCGACCTTTCCCTTTTGTTTCCTTTTATTCGGTTTGCTTCACTTTATGATTACCAGAGCAGGACAGTTTACTGATATACTAGATTATACTGTGTCCTCCCCAGCAATGGCCCTTGTGGGGTCGTTAACGCCCTTTTCTCTGGCTCGGCATCTCGGTAAGACAAGAGAAGGTCAGCAATAGCGGCTGTTTTCTGGCGCGTGTTTAAAGCGTCTAAGAGTGTTAACACATATATCTTCATTTTCGATTGTCGTTCATTTCTTTGAACGTGGTACAGTAATCGTGAGAGCACAAGGCTAAAGCGTGTGCGAGATGAACATGAACACGCTTTCTCCCTGTCTGCATGTAGTCACAATCCTGACCCGGAATAACTGAATAAGGCAGAAGAAAGCCCAACATGAAGTTGATCCAAAGAGCACGAAAAATAAATTACTCTTAATTATTCTTATTGGATGGTTTTACCTTGCTAGTCGTTTTGGTCTGCTTCTTTGGATTTCTTCGCACATGGTCGGTTAAGGGGTGTGCTGTCTGATAGGCCTTTGTGTTTCTTACTGCTGCAAGGCAGTAAATGTATGATAGTACAACCCCTGGAGCATCTTTAGCGTCACGTAACAAAACTGGATAGCTTTTTTTTAACTACTCCTTACATTGCACTGCGTACAGAGAGACGTCGGTGTACTCTTGTTACTGGTTTTTCTCACCTTCCGACCGCTTTTGATAGCAGCCTCTTCCTGACAATGCTATACGCTTCCAACGCGCGTCCCGCTGCGTGATACCCGCGTTTTTACAGCGTTCCACTGCCATCCAGGGCGCAATCGTGTCAATCTTGGATAAGAAATAGTTTTCCTTTTGTGATCACCGGTTCCACATATTAGGGATAGACGAAGAGGAGATTTTGGGGCATCGGCGTTTCTTCGTTTTTAACCTCGTCTGTTTGTCATATGTTGCAACAAAGAAACAGTTTGTGCTATTTTTGTGATTTGCACCTTCCCTCTTTCCCATACCGAAAAGGGAAACGGGAAGAAATAGCCCATGTCTTTGAAGAAACACCTGTCCCGTTATGATTGGTCACTCTCGGCAGAGGGGGCAGAAGATTTAAATGTGAGGAGTGACAGATATATGCTGATTTAGAGAACTAGAAATTGGCTTGTTCCTTTGTTTTTTTTTATTTTGTTTTCTGGAGTTTTACGAAGACGTGGTTGTTTTAGAGGTCTTGTATTTTGTATTGCGCACATTATATTCCCAATTCACGTACTATAGGTTCGAAATATGCGAATATCTTGTTCTTAAAGTTCATTGATTAAAGAAGATGTGAACAACGTGACTCTTTATAATCAGGCAGTTTGAGGGCATGATACGTAATGATTATGTATCGTGATTATAGTCGTTACACGTAGGTATATTCCCCAGATAGTGGATATGCTAGTGATGTGGGCAGCGACGTCGTCTCTCAAAGAAACACTTTCGTCTTGAACTTCTCCTCGAACTTCTTTTTGGAATGTGGCGTGTTTTGATGCAGAAATTTCCAGCACATCTCCGACACCACTCCGGCTGCGAACGTCGGAGCATGCTTCGAACTGCGAGCCCTCGGTTCCAATATCGTTTTACGTAGAGTCACTATGAATAAATAAGCTACGCTTAGAGTATACCGAAAACTGCATTCCTCGGTTTTGTGGACGCCGCCATCTTGGTGCTCAGCGTGGAGCGGGAGCAACTATAGTCTGTGGCAGATTAAAAGTTCAGTGAAAACCCCTCCCATCCCTTTCCATTTTAGCATGCTGGATGCCGGAGAGGAGGTCCCCTCCTCTCCAGCGTTCGCTCAGTTAAAGTGGAAGGAGGTGGGAGGGAGTTTCCCTTCACCCTTAATCTGTGCTGTCACAGACTATAGCAATCGTTACGATTTGAAAACGGGACATCCTGAGATTTAAACACAGTGTCGGGAAGCTCAGGTGATGTCGTTTTTCTCTGACGCGGACCGGTTTTAGATTTCTGGAGGACGAAAAACCGCTCCCCACGATTTCAGATAAAAGCTTTGTACAACTGGCAAAAACGTATTTCGAGCACAAGCTGGCTTTAGCCGTGTTGTTACCTCTGAACTTCGTAACGTATTGAGTGGCTTTAGTTTTACGAAAACACGATCCGCTAAAGCTATTTATTTCATGTGAAGTCCATACGAGAAGCAAAACCGGGTGATATAAAACCGGGTGATATAAAGTTACCTGGGGCTCTAATTTGGAGACTCAGCGAAAAAAGCCGGCGAGGAATCCGGCAACCGTGATTGGCCGGCGCCGCGCTTGACCTTGGCGCCGTCCAATCGCGACGGCCGAATTCCTGGCTGACGTTTTCGCCCAGTGTCCAGATTAGAGCCCCTGGATGGTTCGGCGACAGTTGACCCTCCGAGTTCACGTTCTGTCGTAAGGAAAACCCAATGCCCCAATCGCGCCGCCTGGGTCTCGAGCAAAATTGCCCCGTACACAAACCGGCCTCCAGCGAACCAGTGCTGCTTTTCAACTTCGTCACCTTTCGCGCCTTCTGCCCCGGCGCCACTGGCGAGTTTCCCACTCCCCGTGATCGCGACACACGTGTAGACGCGATTTCTTCGTCATCCGTTCACTGCACTGCGTTCAGCTGACAGTGCGGTGGAAGCTACGCGCTCGCCGTACCCATCAACCGCCTCCTCTCATTACCTGAACCCTTTGCGAGGGTAGGACGGGAGCGTGATCACGTGGCGAAAGACGAACCTACGATTGGTCCAACGGGCCCGCAGCTCAGCCACAGCGGTGAACGGTGTATAGTACGTCCCACCGACAACGTGGTCTCGGGCTCGAACGAGAACTTACTCGGGATCGAGGAATGCGCGACGCGGTCGACGCCGCTCGCCGAGACGCCCTTGAATTTCAATCATTTCGGTCACGTCGTCGTCGTCCTCGCCGTCGTCGCTTCGTGATGTACTTCTCCCCTCAGCCTTTTTGCCTTCCCTCTCTGAGACAGACATAAAGCCGAGAAAAAAATAATGAAACCCGCCAAGACGTGCCCACGGTCTATACCAAGTCCTCCTGAGTGCAGATGATGCATCGCGACCTGCCCCTTGACCGTGATCGTTCCCTTGGTCATGGACTCGTCGGGCAACGTAATCTCTCGCGGCGACTGTGTGAGTCATGCGTGCCGGCGACAAACCTAGAAGTGTCAAAAACCGTGCGTGGCGCCTGCTCACTCAGCGCGATTAAAAGACGGTCGTTTAACTTTCGAAGGTCGGGTTAGATAATCACGGCTCGCTGCAGTCGCATCGCCCGCCCATTTGAGCCCAATTCATCCCAATTATTCGTCCCTTTCTATGGCTTTATGTTACGCTCTCTCTGTCGTGGACGAATGCAACCGAAGTTTTATTGTTCCTCTGGCTCTGGATGCGTTGTAGTGGCTAACGCTCTGCTCTACTTCGTTTCAGTATAACCTGACAAATGGAAAATGCGTACCGCCTCAGCGGGTCAATCAGAGGGTCGGAATGATGCACGTGACAACATGCCCTCCGCGGCCACTCCTCCTGCGGAGAGTTGTCACATGCTTCGGTCCATTCATCCGATTGGCTCACGGGTTACCGTAGCGATCGCCCCTCGCTAAATTACGCTGGAAAAGAGTATGGTCTTCGTACTGGCTCCTCTCCTTCCAGAGATCCAGGGATACAGTCGTGGCTCCCTTACACCCGTGCCCTCCCGTGTGTGCTGCGGTGTTGGCGATTTCGAGAACGTTTTGAAAAGAGCATCCAGTGAAGTGTTTCCCCTCCTAACGGTAGGATTTTGTTTCTTTTGTTCTGAAAAGGAGTTGTGCTTCGGGTCTTTCGACTCAAACGCCGTAAAAATGGGTGACCCCATCGCGTTGCGCCATTCCGTGACGTTATGAAACGGACATGGCTCGTTTTGTCTGGAGTCCATACCATCGCAGCGTACGCTGGCGCCATTTCAAGTTGGTTGTTGCAATCGACTTCGCGAACAGGACCAGCTGTGGCTTCTTTCATTGCTCGTTGCTCGGTTTTGCAGTTGCCATAACGACGACTGGTGGGAGCAAAAGTAAGAGTCGACGCAGAAACCTTTGCTGACGTGGATTTCCATTACTCCGTAGGATTTCTGCGAGTGCGAAATCACTATTTTCTTACGGGTTCACGTTGCTTTCTTTTTATATACCCGCACACTTTCTCGCAGTATCTCGCTTATACGAATCGAGCGTGTTTTCGCAATCCTATCACGTTGAGGCACTTTCAAGGCTGCATGCTGCTGCTGCTATACTGCTGCGTTCGATCGGCTGAATCGATTAACACTTGTTCCTCGTTCCTCCTTGCGAAATTGCTGTCAGTACGCGGTGGATATGTTTTGACGTCTCGAAAACCTAATTCACTTATCACTGCACAAAAAAAGAAAAAGAAAAAAAAGCTTTACAGGTTTGGGGGGGGGGGAAGAAAAAAAAGCAAGGCATGCTTTATTATGTTTGTGCTTCTTGCCTCTTGATTGGTGGTTCGGTGCTCTTATCGGATAATACTGAAATTTGATTGGCTGTCGAACCATAATAAAATGTTCGGGTCTCGCCACGTCCTGTCTTTTAATCTGTTTAGTGCCTACACTCTAAAATATCTGGAGCGTCTATTTTTCCGCACCGAATCACTCCTAACTTAACCTAAACAAAACATACAAGCCTGCTTTGTGTCATGAGTATGGTGTCATGCTCTGTGCCCCATTGCAGACTGTTCTTTTTGTTTTGTTTTAGGTATAAACGTATTTTTAGCTGTAGTTTGCGGCTCTTGATTCTCCCACGTGCTTGCTTAGAGTGGATAGGAAAGCACGAATGCCGATCGCAAATGTTTGTCTAGCGGTTTTATGTGAAATTTAATAACTCCCTGCTAAATTTTACGATATAAATTCAACAATCTTGAGTTATTAGTGACGTGAAAAAAAATCTGTCGCCGTCGTTCGAAGACTATAGACAGGAGGAGGGCTTCTCGCCGGTAGGTTGTCACGGAACTGCCGCAGTGCAGCATGTGCGGTCACATCTGCTTAGCGTACCTGGATTTATATATTTATCTGTTTCTACGACTCGTTTATGGCCTGCGGGAACGTAAAAGTCAAATGTTATGTTTTACGGCTACGTAGCGTTTTTTATGCTCGCGTAGATACTGGCATCGAGCTCTAATTTAGAGCTGTCATCGCTGTACTCTCCCTGTCTCACCGAGTTACCGAGCGACAGGCACAGCGATTCTGCACCCGTACGAAGCTCGTGTGGGTGACAAGAGCACCGCGGCGTCTAGAAAGGTAATTACATTTTGAAGAGCCATAGTGGACTAATTTCATCTTCTATCGTGTAAGGGGAAAAAAAAGTTTTCAAGTACGTTTGGGCCCACCTCTTTGTCAAAGTAGCAGAGACCGTACTTTCTTTGCTAATTTCGATTTCCAGATATTTTCGATATATTTGGTTCACGGGATCGGCTGCTGGAAGTTTTGCCAGTCGTCTCCGGTATTTCCAGGCCGATATATTTTATGTGAAGTTGAAAAAATGACACTTTTTTTCTTCATATTAAATAGCTTCTTTGTATGACCACAATACTATAGTCTGTTGCAACCTAGGAACGAAGGGCGAGGGTAAGACGGGCCGGGGAGGAGGAAGCAGACGGAACGCTGGAGAAGAGAGGGGGAAACCACCTTCTCTCTTTAGCGTTCCGTCTGCTTCCTCCTCCCCGGCCCGTCTTACCCTCGCCCTTCGTTCTTAGGTTGCAACAGACTATAGATGTTTTGTCTATATTTAAGAATAAAATATCCTAGATGTTGTACTCGTAAAGATAATTTGCTAAGATTAACATACCCTGTTCGTAAATGCGACATTATGTTGTAAACAATGCATGATCTTTAAGCTGCGTCTCTGTGCGCAGTTGTCCAATCAGCTCTTTATAGTTCGAGCAGTCTGCCAACACTTTGAATATTTGTAGAACGCGGAAAGTCAACCACTGCGATCTAAGCAAAGTTTAGCGAAGGATCAAGCCAAACAAGCGTTTCGACCGCAAACTGCGACCTCTGGTGGGACAGCGTGTGAAATCTTGGGATCCGCGGGGTGGCAATGTTCTGTGGAGAAGTAGATCACACAGCCGTGTTGTAGAGTGTCCTGGGCCGGTCTACTAAAAGGGTGTTCAGCGTGAGGGGTAGCCTTAACTAGCCGCCCTGGGCATCGCTCTGCAGTCTGTCTTGTGTCCCCGCCCCATGTGCTTCCTATGCGCGTTCTTTGCGCGGCACGTACTGTGCAACAGTAATACGTCACGCGCAGTTACTCTGAGGAAGTGTTTGCTTTCTTCTTTTACAGCAGTAGCTGTTTTGCCCCTTTCCGAAAAACAAACAAAACAAACTTCACGTACGAATGCAAACCTTCAGTCTACAGCAGAGGCACTTCTCTCTCCCTCCCCCTTCGTTCCCAGATATACACGCCAAGTGCTCCAAGGTTCTCTCTCGCTCTCCCCTTTCCCGCCATAGGACGCCCTTTCCCGAAAGACTCACGTGATCACGGAAAGCGCGCTCTTCGCCTCCCCATCTTTCCTGTCTATCCATGTATTCTCCGGCAACGTTTTCCCTTTCTCTCCCCACCCCTCCGGCAGCCGCTTTTTGCGAAATACCGACGTGGTCGCCCTGTGCGAACACGTTCTCTCGCGTCCCCACTGCAGCCGCCCAGGTTTCGTTCTCGTGCGCTCTCCTGCCTCTTCAGAGCAGCTCGCATACGTACTTTCGTTTTTCCCACCGCACCGTTTCCACCGTTCTGAAAGAGCGTTTCATCCACAGGACAAACGCGTTTCTTCGTCCTTCTCCAACAGATGCAACATCCCTCACAATCGTTCCACCAAAGCACGCATCTCACACACTACATCAACTTTACTGAAAACAAAGACTACAAACAGTTTTTTAGCACACTGACTGAAGGCAAATATCTTTCAACATGCCTTTCCACAACGCAGCAGTTACCGCTGTCAATTGCAGCACATTTGGTGTTCTGCCCGTAAGTGTCGCCCGTAAAGCTATAGTTTTCCGGGCGACACTCTGCAGATATTTCGACCTCGTCTCTTTTTGTCGCAGCTATTAAAAACCCTTCCCTCCACTTTGGGCGAAGGGCCAGGGAAGTCGGGTTTTCCCGTCGGCCGCCCCGCCCCGGCTTCCCACCAGTAACGACGAGACGAAAGGAGATTCTTCCCTGTCGTCTGCTTGAAAAACTTGTTTTCAAACAAACATTCCTCGCGTTATGCGAAATACCACCTTGGCAGTATCCAGTTGCTACGGGTAATGGTGGATGGTTTTAGAAACTTCCACCGCACTTACCCACTTCACGGATCGCCGAGCACTGGTTTCGGTCGTCAGTGGCATTTGCGACGCCGACCCCGTCGCACCTCCGTCCTCAGGTAGGTGACGGCACCATTCCACCTGCATTGTGCGACCGTGCCACAGCTATCGCTTTCGTTTCTTCGCACATTGTGGGCGAAAAATACTTTTTTTTCCATCTCGCACAGATGCAAAGTCGATTTATACATTTGCATTTTGGGTACGGCCGATGGCGTCAGGACCGCTCCGACTGCTTACAACGAAATGGTTGCTACGCCAGACTAGGTCTGTGTCGTAGTGAAACGCGAGGAGTCGTCATGCCGTTGGTCACACTCAGACAGATATGTTAACTAGCCCTCAGTCGTCATGATCCACCCCACTTTTTTCAAATTTTTGTAAAGCGCAGTTGCAGTCAATCACGATGAGTTGGAGTAGGCTAGTGAATGTCGATTCCTCCCTCCTCCCTAAAAGAAGAAACATCAATAATAAACTTGTTTTGATCATTGTGATAAACCCGGAAGCACAGAATATAAAACAAAACGAATAATTTGACGTTCGTGTTTATACAGCGTAAGGTCGATCTGCCTTTGGGGTGCGGCGACACTGTTTTACGCTCTAAATGAGAAATTTAGCCAGGTCAGTACGGCTGCTAGCCCGGGTGTCCTTACTATGCACCACGCAGTAGTGATACGCGACCGGACGCCGGTACGATGCTCATCCAAATCGAAACGGGCAGGGGTTGGGATTGAACCCAGGATCCTTGGGTTCTGCAGCGAATATGCCGTGCATGCAATTATGCGTTCGTTATGACTGCTTGGTCACTCGGAGCTTGGGGTCGCTTCGGGTGCCTTGCACGCGCGACACACTCATGTACTCTACAGGTTTATCAGGGCGATCGATCCAGGTATAGATACATTCAGGACGCGCGAAGTCATGAGGTCACGCGGGGACCGTACGCTTCGTCATTTAGACGCCACCTGCAGCGCGCGCAGTCACCTACTGTACCGCTGGCTCCGCTGAGTCACACCTAGTCCAGCTGCTTGCGTTCCCGAATGGGTCTCCTCCTCTGGACGTCGAGCAAATGTATCGCGTTGTAAATCCCGTGGTTGGGGGTTTGAATCCCGCTGTGGAGCTTGGTCGGTTCCGCGCTCACACATCATTGACGTCACGTACTCTAACAAAGAAATTTGGAACGTCTTCTTGTCTCTAAATCACTTTGGAGAACCAACCGCCGCACTATACAGAAACAGCTTGGCGATTATCGAAGCTGAAAATATTTTTTAACAAAAGAAGAACAGTGTTTAGTGTCACACTCGCGAACTCCCTCCGTAGATTGCAGCCATTGGCTCACAATTTCTTCGCGGGAAAATTGACGTTCGAGGTTTCTTAGCGTGCAGGGAGTTTTAGCGAATCGTTTTCGCAGTTCCGGATGCCCCTTCGGGCACGCCGCACGTTTCCATGCACGGTTGAAAAGTGGCAGCGCGAGCTCCCATGGGAAATTCACGGTCGGCTGAATATAGGCAATAGAGAGTTTTAGTAGATCGTTCCGATCACGACACCCGATACTCCTCCGCCAACGAGTTGGCGCACGCATCGTATCGTTATCGGGGGTATCGGAGATGTCGGAACGATCTTGACTAAGACTCTTTAGTATCACCGGGCAGCCGGTATAATCACACAACATCACTGTGCAGGAACGGTGCGCCCTCGATCACGAATAGAGGCGTTTACAGATCTGGAACCATGGTGGCTGCGTTTGTGGAACATTCCAGAAATTTGTGGCGCCCTCACCGTCTTCTACCGGAGCGTTAAAGAGAGTTTTAGTTAACCGTTTTTGCGCATCCGATACGGTACGAGGGGCCCTCCGGTACGCACTGCGCATGCGCGAGTCTTCTGCGGTAGCATATGCGCAATTCGTATACCGGAGGGCCCATCATCGTACCGTAACGGATATGCAAAAACACTTCTCTAAAACTCTCTCTTACGACGATCCGGCGTATACGGCACGCGAAAGATCACCCAGGAACAGAAGACGAAGTCGACGTTGGATTGACCTCTTGTGGTTTCAGAACGCAAATACTGTAGGACGATGAGAAAACAAGAGCTTTAATCGAATTTGTGTAGCGTTCGTCCTATTTTCCTTGCGTTCTGAACTGATAATGATAAGAGGGAATAAATCGTGCCGCCTCCAGGGTATGCGAAGCGTCCGAGAGAGCCTGAGCGTAGATCGATCGGAACAGCTCCAGAATTCCCTGCGTCACGCTTTGCAATCGGGGATTACCGTGACAACAGCAACGACACAGGTCGTTCACCTATTTACGGGGTGCATTCTCAAGAAGCGCGTAAGCTTGGCAGAAGCCTGTGCAAGCTGCTGCCTCGTTGTGTGCCGGCCCATGCGGGTCGTCAGGATGCAGATCCTGCCCATGCATCCTGTGACGGCTGTTTGCGCTTCAGTTTTGCCTCCTCGCCGTCGATCCTTCTTGGCGTCTCGTTGTTGGCCGAGTTGGAAGGAAATTGCCGAGGCCTTGTTTTCGCAAGCATTCGTTGGTTCTGGGAATCGCGCGTGGTTTCAGCGGGAGTGTGGCGGCGGTCGGCCCCTTCGCGTTTGCGTGCTCGTTTCCCGGCAAGTTTTCGGCGAATTTGAATCTGCAAGAGGATAACGACCATCGTTTCCTTTTTTCGCTTTTGCGCGTGCCAGTTAGTGTTTTTACTGTCTGTCTTTTTTAGGGGAGTTTGTAGGTCGAAGGTAACCATGCTAACCCTTAAAACTTGATTGTTCGGGGAACTGTTTCCGCACACGACGGCTTGATCCTTCCTTGAAGAACCCAATAAACGGCCTAACCATACAAAAATACGAGGTAAAGGTCGTATAGTTGTCTAAAGCCCTAACAAGAAAACTTAAACAAGAAAAAAAAAGTCTTTTGACTTGTATGCACTTAAGGCGTTGTGTAATGTTCGTGAAATATTGCGCAAGAAACAGAGTAGAATTGTTTGAACAGAAAGTAAGAAAGGAAAACAAAAATAAAAAGAGCGAGTGGCTCTTGAGTCACGGTCTAGTCACGAGCATATTGTCATCGCTCCGCGTCCACTGAGTTAATATCGCCCAAGAACGAATCACGGAGCAAGAAGTGCGAAGACAATAATGTGTTTCTTGCGTGTTTGGATCTGTCAATGACTACCAGCTTAAGAACATTCCGCGTTTTTGTCTGGTCAAAAGGATCCCTTCGTGGTGAAATATAATTACTGGGAAAGCACGTGTCGGGTAAAGCCTGCTCAGTGTCAGTGTCCACGTATATTGCGGACATTCCGTGTTTAGTAGGCCGCCTCGGCGGCCTGAGGCAAAGTGCCCGCGTAAGGATCTCCAGGTGGCGGGTTTTAATCCCGGCCGAGGTTGCCCCGCAATCTGACGGGGTTCGTTGCGGAAAAGTCGCCGTGTAACCGAGATTTCGGTTCCCCACGAAAAAAGATTCCCAGGAGGTCGAAATTAATCCTGAGTTTTTGTGGGGGCCTACTGGGCGCCCTTCGTTGATTCAGCACGTACAAACTCCAAATTTGAGTTTACTGTATAATGAATACGTCCAGAGACAGCCGATCTTTGCGAAGGCCTGCTATTCGTCTGTTTTTCCGCACTCATTGCTTCACAAGTGACGACTGAAATCATGCTTTTCTACGGAAAGCTGCGTATACGGAGGGAGACCCTTGTCACCAGTCCGAAATCTGGGCAACTGTAAACAACGCAAGGACGGGCAATCTGGCGGTCGTGACCCACTCCCTCGTCCCCTCTGCGGCGATAGCTCGTGGCTCCGGAGCGCTTGTGTGGCCACGATAACGAAGTGGGACGTCGCGCCACTCTCTGTACGCGCCGAACAGATCTTGCGCTCGGAAGAGTCTGATTCTCACTCCCGGCCCATTTCGATAGGAAGAGCCTTGCCCTTATCTGCCAAGACTATCGTGTCGAGTGCGGTCTGGTGCACCGCGTCCTGTATACACCGGATACGATCCCGCAAACTAGTTTGTTTGTATGGACAGCATTTTCGCGCGCACAACCTGTCGTGTGCTCTTTAAAGATCTATACAAAACATTTCGTTCGCGTCTGCACTTATACTCGGTGTCAACTGGTTCCCGCTACGTCGCCAGCTTCCGTTGCGCTGAAACAATTCCTTTTCGGACGAGAGCGAGTGCATGTGCGATGCAAGACGAAGCCGCGCGCTTTCCTATAGCAGCGCAGGGCCGCAGCACTCTGGAGACGACGCCAGCCTCGACAACGTAGCACCAAATAGTCGAAGCCGAGTATATTTTTCCCGAAACACGCTCACATCTTATTTCGCCATCGTACATGTCTCCCGTCTTTTTTCATCGACATTGTTTCGTCTCTATGAACGTGGAATCGAAAATAAAAATCTCCTTCTTCGTACTTTTTTTCTTACGTGATTCTCTGCTTCGTCTTTGCAGTGTAGCTACGGGACATAGTCAGATTGTTTTAAGTGATAAAGTCAGCGCGGTTTCTTTAAAGAGCAGCTTTATATATAGACACCGTAATGCGCAGCGAGTCTGTTCTCGCCAATACCCTGATTCGCTTTTTAGGAAATTATACATGCAATGACGTTGCATCAGCTGCCACTGTGGTGGGCTTGCTTTTGAGCGCGTAATTTGTTTTATCGACAAGCACGCAAATTAAAATAAGCACCACCATGATGCGATCGCGTCATGTGCAAGCCACGTGACTGCTTCGTGGGCCTGTAACGTGTAAACCGCAAGCAAGCGATTTGGCGAGCGACGAGGCAGACCGCATGTAAGCGACGGGAGCAAGCGACCAAGACAATGAGCGACGTTTTCTAGAAATCCAAACACCGAGCGACGCCACGGGCGACAGTGAGAAATCTCGTCGCTCGTCGCTGACTCTCGTTGCTGTCGCCGTGGCTCGTATCGCCGCTGGCTAAATCGCTTACATGCGGTTCGGCCTTAACGCTCGCGACGTGTTGTTGATCGTTGTACGAGCGTATTGTAGGAATTCCACTTTTCAGTATTACGACTTCTTTCGAAATTTTCGACTGTTTTTTTAATTTGTTTTTGGGTGTGAGATAAAAAGCGCGCAAGGATGTGTTGCAAGCAGAGCACATCAGCTGCCGACGACAACCCCGCTGCACCGCGTTCGCTTCTATTTTTACGGCGGCCTCCTCCAAGCGCAAAGAAAAAAAAATCTGAGCACGTGTCGAGACAGAAAGCGCCGGATGTTTTCGCCTCACGCACTTCTTGTCGGGTCTCAAAAGACTGCCAGAAACTATAGACGCTTTAAAGCAGCTGTGCAATGGCGGCGCCGCAACCGACCTTCCGATTTTGTTTCTTTTCATTCCCGTTGACTTCGCTTCATGATTACCACAGCGGCGGGGCAGTTCATTGCCATACTAGATTACTGCCGTGTCCTTATTTCCCTGCAGCGATGGCGCTTTGTGGAGGCTCGTGCACGAGCCTCCACTGAAACAGGTGTTGCCACTGAAACAGGCGTTCCTGCAACGCCCGTTTCGGCATTCTCGGTAAGCAATGGTGGCTGTAATCTGGAGCGCGTTTAAAGCGTCCAACTCGGTTTCCCTTTACGTTGGAGTACCGCGGACGCCACGAGCTGCTGTCGGAGCCAATGCAATGACGCGTGGATGTCACGTGTCCTTGGGAAGGGGTGCGGCGACGAGCTGGGCGCGTAGTCGCGTCATGCGTTCAGAACGCTGGAATGACGGGGACGGCTCGTGGCGTTCGTTGCGGCTCCTCGTACGACGAAACGGGTTACACGCAGGACACAGCCAGGACGAATTAGCCGTTGCCCCTAGAAAGGCCTTAAAGAAAAACGCAAACCTGAATCAAAACTGACATTAAAAAAAAACTAAAGAAACCCGTTCTTTTTCTTCATTATTCATTCGCTTCGTCCTTTTTGTCTTTCACCCCGCCTTTATCTCGAGCAATTAGCTGGCTCCTTGGACGTCGTAAAACGCGCACGGGGACGCGAAGGAAGAGTGAAAAGTCTACCGAAGGCGACGGTTTCCTGTTGCGGGGAAACAGACTCGCTCACTGGTGCGCACCCACGTATACGCGCTGCTCCCTCATCGTGCGCTCCTCGGCTCTACACTGGGAGTTGCCACAGGTCCTCCTTGCGTCCGCCGGCGAGGCCGCCGCTGATAAGAGTAATTGTGTTGGAGACACCGAGAGAGAGAGAGAGAGAGAGAGAGCAGCTGCTGCCAGGGCTCGCTCGGGCCGTCCGTTATCAGAATTTCATTCCGGTTCTCGTTCATTGTTTTCTGAGTTGTACCCGGGAGGCTCGATATATACACTCATATGTAACGCTTTCTGCAACCTGGAAATGTATTTCGCGGCGTTATCGGAGCCTCCAGAGATAAAGGGAGCAATTATAAGCGTTTATTCCGATCGTCCTTTCTGTGCTTTCTGCTGGGAAACATTGGGATTATTCGAAGGATATCCATATTCGTGCGTGACTTGAGGCTGTTTTATGTAACGTCCAGGAAAACAATTTAGGAAAGTATCTTTTATGCAATAAAATAATGAAGAACGGATATAGAAAAATGACCATATTAGGCGCACCAAAAACCGACGCCTTATTATTGAAAAAAAGTCTAGACGGAAAGCAGAGGATATAGTACGGCGACAGCGAAACGAGTTTTAGAATTTTGGAAGTTCTTGCTGGAAATCAAGTCTGAACCTCCGAGCACATGGTACAGGTAGCTTGTTCAGGGTGGATACGAAGAGTGTTGTAAAGGCTGTGCTCATTTTGCATCTACGAGTGTTTTGGGATGGCCCTGGCGATGGCGAAATACTATTTAAATATTTCGTTCGCGTGTTCTTTTTAGGTGGTCATGGACAGCTGATTGTCTGGTAACTATACGCAGCAGGGGGTAATAAATTAATCTGACATAACTTAAATCCTACAAAATGTGAGTAAACAAAACATCAATATACGCGCTGCTCGAAGCGAGTTTGGCAACTGTTGTATGCGGATCATAGGGCTTATTTGGATGACTTTATTAACAGAGAAAGCAGGAGAAACTCGTAAAACTCGTCTCGAAAGTGAAGAAAAAAAGAACCTTAAAAATATTACAGTTTCACTCACGTCGTCTTGAATTTAAAGTAGGGCTATTGCATTGCTGCAAAAGTCTCACATAGTCGCAGTAATCAGTGCGATCAGTACAACGATCACGCAACGCAATGCGAATGGACAGCGTCCGCTGGTACGACATTTCGATGATATTGCGTCGTGATTCACTGGAAATTGCGGTGATGTTGCGTCGCGCGGTGTCTCGCGTTTAAACCACAACCAACCACACACGAAACAGCTAGCGTGTCCCTTCTTCGTTCGGTAACGTTCTCTTCTACGTGCCGCTTCACGTTCGTGCACGTCGTGGTCTTGACGCCGAATGCGTTCCATCCTAACATCCAGGGTGGGACCGCCAGCGCCTATACACATCGACGACGTTCTCTCTTCTCACGGGCGCGTTTACGCTGTCGAGCAGCCGTTGCTTGCTCCGGCGTATGCTTCGGCCGACCCATTCTTGCGTGCAAATGCTTAGAGCGCCGAAGGAACGGGTGACCGAAGGCGAGAGAGCAGGTCGCGAGGAGGTCGCGATCAGCTAAATGGCGAGGGGATATCACTGCCGCACTCGCCTTCTCTTCTGCGCCGCCAAAGCCAGCTGTGATAAACGTGCGTATGCTTCTTTCGTTTTCGGCACCACGACACTCTTGCCCAGTACTACAAGCGCAGTACAGCTGCAGAGAACCGGTAATAGACGCCACACGTTCGTTTCGCCGTCGTCGGGGACTTTTCATTTCATTTACCGACGGCACTGGCAGCTTGAAAGCAAATGAGGAGATTGACGGACATGCAATCTCAAAGAACAGAAACCGATAAAAGAGGAGGGGGGGAAGGGTCTCCTCTCGATCAGTTCTCGGCAAGCGTATTCGGTGCTGCACCCAGTTTCTAGTGTTTCATGGTTTCTCGTAAAGTCGGTGCACGTGTGTTCGATAACGGCTTATCGGAAGGCTAGCTGCCCCCGCAGGACTACTGCCAACGGAGAATAATGTGTCGACAAAAAAAGAAGAGAGTGATAACGAGAAAAAAAATTTAAGCAGCGGGCGTACGTAATGATTCCACGCAAATGTGACCTTGCTTAGATGCTAATGAGACGCGAGAAGTTAGATTGCGCACGAACAAAACCGGAAGCCGGGCAAGGTTATATATTTAGTTTCTCCCGTTGACAAAGGGGCTTTGTAGAAGTAGAGATAACACGAGAGTTAAACTGGCTGTGAGGATTTCGCATACCGTCTATGAGATATCGTGACTTATCGCCTGTTATGTTGCACGGTGTTTAAAGAGAAGAATGCCGCCCAACGGCGGTGACGTTGCTTTCTTCCGATAATCACGCTGATAATTATGTCTGGCAATATTGCTTTTTTTTTGCCACAATATAGAAAAAAAAATTCCGCTTTTATGCGGCTGGACAATCGCCTAGGTTGCATAGTCATAGCGACAACGATGACCGGTGATGGCGTTTATTTTTTCCTTCACATACAGAGCGGAAAATGTTTGATAGGGATAAAAAGCTACTCTTATTCAGCTTAACTACCACCCAGGCAGCGATGGCGCTGTATACTCACAGAAAAAAAGAAGAAAAACAATTGCTTTTAACATAAACATATGTGTTATACCTTGTTATGACTTATATACAATGGACCTTTTTCACATACCGACGGCACCAGGCGGTGGCTGCACGAACTAAAAATCGAGGAAGGGACCTACCTGCGCTACCAATCGATAATGGGAGCTACGCTACAAGTTTCTTCGTTCTCTGAGCAACGGGGCGTGCCCAACGCGACTTCCGAGTGGGGCATCCGTGGCGTCCACTTAAACGTCGTGTTATTCTTTCCGTCCGCTTTCTTTTTCTGCGTAACACAATTATATGTATGCTGGAATTACGTTTTCTCTCGCTGATCCACAGCCTCCTTCCGAATTTCCTCGATTTTTCGTGCAGACTTCCGCCGCTTGGCATCGGGCGCTCGCGCGTGCGCAGAACGCTTCTCGGAAAAGGTCCATTGTGAAGTGCATGTTGTGTGTCATAAGTAGGGTTACGCGTGTTTTCAGTACGTACCGATAAACCTCGAAAGTTACTCATCGAGTCGGTTTTTACCGAAATCGGCTAAAACTTAAAAATGTCCGAGTTGGAGCCGTTATTCGCTAAAGAGACCGATGCTTCACACGAAAGATTTATCTGAAGCTTATTTTGCGATGACGTAAAACAACCCGCAATAAACTGTCGTCCAGTCGGCCTATTTCTTCGGGAACCCTGATACTCCAGGCTATAGCCTATTTGTCCTTCTGTCCTTAATATCATTCAATCAATGAATCAACACCCCTTATTAGGTTTCCTTGTTTCATCGGTGCCATGACGATTTCGGTGTGTTCGGGTCGCGCGCCTGTTCCTGAGAGGTGGAAGATTCCCATAACCGCGTCCTGTTTCCCTCGATCCAAGTCCCGATAAACCCCGATATTCTGTTCAAGGCCAAACAAATAGACGCCGAAAAACACCGACTCTGTGGGGGAAATAAACCTGAAAAAAAAAAAAACCAAGTTCGAAGAAAAATAAACTTCGAAAATACGAAACTCTCCTCTAGTCATATGTAAGATTTCGGTCGGTGGCAGAACTTGTACGTCATTGTGTATAGCCTAGTTTTGTCGGATTCACCGTGCATAGTTGCCACAAACGCGTGCTCATTTCAGTCCCGAGGACTTATAGTAGCGAAGATGAGTTTCTTTTGGTAACAGGCAGGGCACATGCCGCGAAGGGGGAGCGATATATCCCTTCTCCTCTTTTCACGTAGTAGCTACGGCTTCATAAGCTCTTTATCACGATGGTAAATACCCCAGAATGTGAGTTACTTAAGATCATGATAAACTTCCACCAGATGGCCTTAACTCATATTCTTTTTAATATTCTGGACACTTCAGTAAGAAAGTGATTTATTTTTGAAGACTTCTACTCCCTTCACCGCTTCATCGGGGACACAAGGACATAAGGCAGCCCTATGAGGTTGCAGCATCAACCCATTCGAAGGCCGAAAATCGAATCACGAAGAAAGGTTCAAACTAGGTCGGGGTTTCTTACGTTGTCAGTGAATATATAGTAGTAGAAATAAACGATGACTGAAGGTGTGCATAATAAATAAATTTAATTGAGAGGTTACGCGTATTTTAAAAGAATAACTAAAGGTACAGTCGTGTTCGCTCTCGTAAAGAAAGAAACCATGTACGGGATTTTTGCGAAGGTCATGGTATCCTCTATGGAATTTTCCTCTTGGTCTCTTGCCTTCCTTTTGTTTTACGGCCCTACGGTACTGGTGGGGGAGGGTGAGAATCAATCTGTCGAATGCAACTTCATACTACAGCGTGTCCAACGTACGGAGACCTGGACGCGAAGATAGGTCTAATTTACGATAAGGAAGGAGGGACATTGAAGACAAACAGACAAGCGAAAGCCTGTCTTGTGTGTTTGTCTTCAATGTCCCTTTTTCCTTATCGTAAATTACTAACCAACACGCTCAATCATCTACAGATTTAATTGGCTTCATGCTACGTGCTCACAGTAGTTGCGTAATTTGTTTACGTGGTCTCACACTGTATACTCGCTACCGGAAGCACACTTAACTTCTTAAAAGGAAGTAAACAAACGCCATGCACAAAAAATTTGAAAGCATTGGATGTGGATAAGCCTGCCCTAGCATCGGCGAAACAAAGTTGAAAGATGCACGATCCCGACGTCTGTAAATTTAGCCGGCTCGTGGCTCCGAGGCAAAGCGCCGGCTTACGAATCTCCAGGTGGCGGGTTCGAATCCCGGCCGAGGTACGCACAATCTGACGGAGGCTATTTGGGGAAATAGCGCAAGTGTAAACAATTTCGTTTGCACGTCAAAAAATCCCTGGGTGATCGAACGAAATTAATCCTCAGTCCTTCGCTAGGGCGTGCCAGATGCCCGTCGTTGGTTGGGCACGTGAAACCCCCAATTTGATCTGACATGTGCAAATTTGAAACGCAAATGGTCAAAAGTACGATCCGGAAACTGTGAAGCACGCGCAAGTAACCGAGTTTTGGGAAGAGGAATACCGTACGCCTTGTTGATTGGACTTCCTCCTGGGTAATTATTGCGGATATTGATTCACGAAAATGAGCCCAAAGTTTACTCTTGTGAAATAATTCTGACTGTCTCTGTTGCTGCGTGAAATGGGAAGCATGCACTTCCCGTGGTAACACATTTGCGACGAGTGATGAATAATGTGCCAGTTTGGAAAGGTGAGTTGCAGCGAAGAAGTGGCGGAGTACCAAAGCGAATTCCAACTGCGCTCTGATTAGTTTGCCGTTCGCCAGTGGGCCGCCGCCCCCACTCAGGGTTCCTTTCGTAGGGAAATGCCTGTTTTTTCGTGTGAAATGCTCGAAGCTGTCCGAGCTGCATCTCCTACGATCATGGAAAATGCGCTTCACGTTGCTATGAGAAACACGCGGAGAAGGCGAACCTCCTGAACCGACGCTCCATGGTGTTTAGCTAACCGATTATTTAGCGAGAGATTTGCTGCGGATTGCTGATCCTCCTGCTGGTGACCGATCCCCTCCTTTATGTTGGATAGCACAGCAGGGGGACTTGCTAAATCTCCACATGGTTGTTCGCGTCCAAGCAGTTGTGGCGTAAGCTCGTAAACATGCCTTTGTCTGCACTGCAGATGTTTAAGAGATGGAGATGGTGTTGGCAAAGCACGCGCTAACGCACTGACACCGAAGACGACACCGGCCAGAATCCCTTTAGTGGAACCTTCTACACTCCCCTCACTAGGGCGTGGCCCAATTAAAGGCGTTCGCGCGAGGGTGTTGCTTCGAAAAGTTGTTTTGCTTCCACGACCACTCGCGCAAGAAACAGCAGTAGCCACGCGTTCGCGCGCGCGGTTCTCGTGAGACTGGTTATGCTCAGGGACAACTTTTTGTTGCATTTGCGACGAAAGGAGGAGTGCTCGTGCATAGCTTTATTGGCGCCCAAGCACGCGCTTTCGTGCCTTTTAATGCATTAGCCCCGTGCGCGACCGAAAGCGTCGCTGTGGTCGGCCTTCCACGATTGGCCGAACGCTGACTATGACGTCGGAAAGGGGATTTATCATCGACGGAATAAGAGCAATGAAGGAACTTTAATTTTGACGGTGTTGGCAGTGTTTCTTTGAGAGCGCAATGATTTCAAGCTTCCACCATGCTATTTACAAACACCATCGAACTTGTTGTTCGCAAGGTAATGACGTCATAAGGGGGAACCATAGGAGGGCAAAACATCTCGCCGCTAATAGCGGCGAGATGTTTTGGTGGCGCCCTCCTATGGTTACCTCTCGTGACGTCACTACCCTGTGAACAACAAGTTCGATGGTGTTTGTAATTAACATGGTGGAAGCTGGAAATCATTGCGCTTTTGAACCAATACTGCCAACATCGTCAAAATCAAAGTTCTTACAGTGCTATTTCCGTCGATGAGGAATCCTTTGCTGACGTCAAAGTCAGCATCCGGCCAATCGTCGAGGGCCGACGACCGCGACGCTTTCGATCGGTCACGTCGCCAATAACATGTGTCTCCGAGTATATAACTCTTGAGGTAGGAGAGAGAGTCGTCCCTTTCCATTTTACAGCGGTAGCTGTTAGTGCCTCTTGCCGGCAAAAAATACGCATGTATGAACGCAAAACACCACTCTACGGCAGAGGCACTGCTCTCCTTCCCGTCGTTCCTCATAGATATACGCAAAGCGCAGCTCTCTCTCGCTACACCCCCGCCCCCCCCCCCCTTTCTGTAGGCCGCCGCTGCTCACGCAGTTCCTAACAACCCACGTGGTCACGGGGAGAGCGCTCTCCACCTCTCCGTCGTTGCTGCTACATCCATGTACCCTCCGGCAACGCTCTCCGTCCTCCCCCCCTCCCACCCCGTCCGGCAGCCGCCGTTGCGAAATACCAACGTGGTCGCGCTGTGCGGACACGCTCCCTCGCCTCCCCACTGCCGCCCCCCAGGTTTCGTTCTCATGTACTCTCCGCACCTCCACAGAACAGCTCGCATACATACTTTCGCTTCATCCACCGCAGGCGCGGTCGCCTCCATTCTGAAAGACTGTTTAAGTCGAAAAGGCACATCTCTGTACCATTTGCTTACACATGCAACATCTCGCACAACCGTTTCACCAAAGCACACATCTCACACAGATATCCTACATCAATTCTACTGAACGCAAGGACCCCGTGCAAACATTGTACACTGGCTGAAGGCAAATCTTCGACGTGTCTTTCCACAGCGCAGCAGCTACCGCTATTAATCGCAGAGCACTTTCTGGGGTCGTTTGCAATTTTGAAGTTCGCACTGAGCTGATGGATTGAGATCAGAATGAAACTAACTGCCTCTTTCAGAACCTGTTGGGCATTTCTGATTGCATGGTCTCTAAGACTGGCCTTGCTTGCCTTCTTCCCCAGGCAATGACTTGAGAGGGAGAAGGTCTTGGTATGGCCGGCGACGACCACGTGCACCAGCGCGTCACTAACGGCTGCGGCAGCCCCGACGACTCGGTCAGGCTGAAGAACGGAAACGGCATCCTGTCCACCAACGGCAACCACCACAAGGGCCTCAATGGCGGCGGGGACGCTCTCGCCTGCAAGGCTGCCCTGCAGCCCTACGAGGAGGACCCGGACTCCATATGCGGCCTCTGGTTTTTCAAGCCGAGGTGAGCCGGAATCCACCGTCGGATGGAGTACGGACGCAGGGCGCGTTAACGTTTTTTATTAGACGGGCGAGCACTACTGCTGTCGTCTCGTGTTTGCCAGAAGTGCCATTAATTTAACTGTCATGCAGAGTTAGTTTCATTAGTATTTATTACTTAGTTAACCCAGTTATATATGCACATTGTACTAACCTCTGAGTCTTAATTGCTAAAGCTATCAGCAGTACGTGTAACACCGCAATGCCGATGTTCCAACTTTCAATAATGGTACTTTATTTCAATTTAACAATCACTAGACAAGTTAAAAAAATTAAAACAAAATGAAACGACGCTCAATTTAGATACAGCGGTAATGTTCTTAGTCTTAGTCATTCCAGTGAATGCCTCCAACCAGTTTTTTTAATGTTTTCTCACTTTATGGTGTCTCGAAAATAGGTTTACTAAATGGCTAAGGTCAACCTTTTCGTCAGACGCTTCTCCTAACACGCCAGTGCTAAGCACTGAAGTTTTACGCGCCGCGCCGGTGTAAGCGGCAAAGCTTAAGGCGCGCGCGCCGGTGAAAACGGTGAAGCTTTACCTGCGCGTGCCGGTGCAAAGCGGTGCAGCTTTACGCGCCGCGCCGGTGCAAAGCGGTGACGTTTTACGCGCCGCGCCGGTGTAAGCGGCGAAGCTTAACGGGCGCGCGCCGGTGAAAACGGTGAAGCTTTACCTGCGCGCGCCGGTGCAAAGCGGTGCAGCTTTACGCGCTGTGTCGGTGCGAAGCGGTGAAGTTTTACGCGCCGGTCCGGTGTAAGCGGCGAAGCTTAACGCGCGCGCGCCGGTGAAAACGTTGAAGCTTTACCTGTGCACGCCGGTGCAAAGCGGTGCAGCTTTACGCGCCGCGCCGGTGCAAAGCGGTGAAGTTTTACACGCCGCGCCGGTGAAAGCGGCGAAGCTTAACGCGCGCGCGCCGGTGATAACGGTGAAGCTTTACCTGCGCGCGCCGGTGCAAAGCGGTACAGCTTTACGCGCCGCGCTGGTGCAAAGCGGTGAAGTTTTACGCGCCGGTGTAAGCGGCGAAGCTTAACGCGCGCGCGCCGGTGAAAACGTTGAAGCTTTATCTGCGCGCGCCGGTGCAAAGCGGTGCAGCTTTACGCGCCGCGCCGGTGCAAAGCGGTGAAGTTTTACGTGCCGCGCCGGTGTAAGCGGCGAAGCTTAACGCGCGCGCACCGGTGAAAATGGTGAAGCTTTACCTGGGCACGCCGGTGCTAAGCGGTGCAGCTTTACGCGCCGCGCCGGTGCAAAGCGGTGAAGTTTACGCGCCGCGCCGGTGTAAGTGGCGAAGCTTAACGCGCGCGCGCCGGTGAAAACGGTGAAGCTTTACCTGCGCACGCCGGTGCAAAGCGGTGCAGCTTTACGCGCCGCGCTGGTGCAAAGCGGTGAAGTTTTACGCGCCGCGCCGGTGTAAGCTGCGAAGCTTAACGCGCGCGCGCCGGTGAAAACGGTAATTTTTTACCTGCGCGCGCCGGTGCAAAGGGTGAAGCTTACGCGCCGCGCCGGTGCAAAGCGGTGAAGTTTTACGCGCCGCGCCGGTGCGAGCGGCCTAGCTTTACGCACGCGCGACAGTGAAAACAGTGAAGCTTTACCTGCGCACGCCGGTGCAAAGCGGTGCAGCTTTACGCGCCGCGCCGGTGCAAAGCGGTGAAGTTTTACGCGCCGCGCCGGTGTAAGCGGCGAAGCTTAACGCGCGTGCGCCGGTGAAAATGGTGAAGCTTTACCTGCGCACGCCGGTGCTAAGCGGTGCAGCTTTACACGCAACGCCGGTGCAAAGCGGTGAAGTTTTACCCGCCGTGCCGGTGTGAGCGGCGATGCTTTACGCGCGCGCGACGGTGAAGCTTTACCTGCGCACGCCGGTGCAAAGCGGTGAAGTTTTACGCGCCGCGCCGGTGCAAAGAGGTGAAGTTTTACGCGCCGCGCCGGTGTAAGCGGCGAAGCTTAACGCGCGCGCGCGGGTGAAAACGGTAAAGCTTTACCTGCGCGCGCCGGTGCAAAGCGCTGAAGCTTTACACGCCGCGCCGGTGCAAAGCGGTGAAGTTTTACCCGCCGCGCCGGTGTAAGCGGCGAAGCTTAACGCGCGCGCGCCGGTGAAAGTGGTGAAGCTTTACCTGCGCGCGCCGGTGCAAAGCGGTGAAGCTTTACACGCCGCGCCGGTACAAAGCGGTGAAGTTTTACCCGCTGCGCCGGTGTGAGCGGCTAAACTTTACGCGCGCGCGATGGTGAAAACGGTGAAGCTTTACTTGCGCACGCCGGTGCAAAGCGGTGCAGCTTTACGCGTCGCGCCGGTGCAAAGCGGTGAAGGTTTACGCGCCGCGCCGGTGTAAGCGGCGAAGCTTTGCGCGCGCGCGCCGGTGAAAACGGTGAAGCTTTACCTACGGACGCAAATGCAAACCGGTGAAGCTTCACGCGCCAGTGCAAACGGTGAAGCATTACCTGCACACGCCGGTGCAAAGCGGTGAAGCTTTACGCGCCGCGCTAGTGTAAGCGGCGAAGCTTTACGCACGCGCGACGGTTCAAACGGTGAAGTTGTACCTGCGCACGCCGGACCAAAGCGGTGAAGCTTTACGCTCCCGCGACGGTTCAAAAGGTGAAGCTGTACCTGCGCACGCCGGTGCAAAGCGGTGAAGCTTTACGCGCCGCGCCGGTGCAAAGCGGTGAAGTTTTACGCGCCGCACCGGTGTAAGCGGCGAAGCTTTACGCGCGCGCGCCGGTGAAAACGGTGAAGCTTTACCTGCACACGCCGGTGCAAAGCGGTGAAGCTGTACCTGTGCACGCCGGTGCAAAGCGATGAAGCTTTACGCGCCGCGCCAGTGCAAAGCGGTGAAGCTTTACTTGCACACGCCGGTGTAAGCGGCGAAGCTTTACGTGCGCGCGCCAGTTCAAACGGTGAAGTTGTACCTGCGCACGCCGGTCCAAAGCGGTGAAGCTTTACGCGCCCGCGACGGTTCAAAGGTTAAGCTGTACATGTGCACGCCGGTGCAAAGCGGTGAAGCTTTACGCGCCGCGCCGGTGCAAAGCGGTGAAGCTTTACGTGCCGCGCCGGTGTAAGCGGCGAAGCTTTACGCGCGCGCGCCGGTGAAAACGGTAAAGCTTTACCTGCGCACGAAAGTGCAAAGCGGTGAAGCTTCACGTGCCCGCGACGGTTCAAAAGTTGAAGCTGTACCTGCGCACGCCGGTGCAAAGCGGCGAAGCTTTACGCGCCCGCGACAGTTCAAACGGTGAAGCTGTACCTGCGGCGGTGTAAGCGGTGAAGCTTCACAGCGCCGGTGTAAGCGGTGAAGCTTTACAGCGCCGGTGTAAGCGGTGAAGCTTTAAGCGCCGCGCCAGTGTAAGCGGCGAAGCTTTACGCACGCGCGACGGTTCAGACGGTGAGGCTGTACCTGCGCACGCCGGTGCAAACGGTGAAGCATCAACTGCACACGCCGGTGCAAAGCGGTGAAGCTTTACGCGCCGCACCAGTGTAAGCGGCGAACCTTTACGCACCTGCGACGGTTCAGACGGTAAGGCTCTACCTGCGCACGCCGCTGCAAACGGTGAAGCATAACCTGCACACGCCGCTGCAAAGCGGTGAAGCTTTACGCGCCGCGCCAGTGTAAGCGGCGAAGCTTTACTCACGCGGGACGGTTCAGACGGTGAGGCTGTACCTGCGCACCCCGGTGCTAATGGTGAAGCATTACCTGCACACGCCGGTGCAAAGCGGTGAAGCTCTGCGCGCAGGGCGGTGTAAGCGGTGAAGCTTTAAGCGCCGCGCCAGTGTAAGCGGCGAAGCTTTACGCACGCGCGACGGTTCAGACAGTGAGGATGTACCTGCGCACGCCGGTGCGAACGGTGAAGCATTACCTGCGCACGCCGGTTCAAAGCGGTGAAGCTCTGCGCGCAGCGCCGGTGTAAGCGGTGAAGCTTTAAGCGCCGCGCCAGTGTAAGCGGCGAAGCTTTACGCACGTGCGACGGTTCCGACGGTGAGGCTGTACCTGCGCACCCCGGTGCTAACGGTGAAGCATTACCTGCACATGCCGGTGTACGCGGTGAAGCTTTACGCGCCGCGCCAGTGTAAGCGTCGAAGCTTTACGCACGTGCGACGGTTCAGACGGTGAGGCTGTACCTGCGCACGCCGCTGCAAATGGTGAAGCATTACCTGCATACGCCGGTGCAAAGCGGTGAAGCTTTACGCGCCGCACCAGTGTAAGCGGCGAAGCTTTACGCACGCGGGACGGTTCAGACGGTGAGGCTGTACCTGCGCACCCTGGTGCTAACGGTGAAGCATTACCTGCACACGCCGGTGCAAAGCGGTGAAGCTCTGCGCGCAGCGCCGGTGTAAGCGGTGAAGCTTTAAGCGCCGCGCCAATGTAAGCGGCGAAGCTTTACGCACGCGCGACGGTTCAGACAGTGAGGCTGTACCTACGCACGCCGGTGCGAACGGTGAAGCATTACCGGCACACGCCGGTTCAATACGGTGAAGCTTTGCGCACAGCGCCGGTGTACGCGGTGAAGCTTTACGCGCCGCGCCAGTGTAAGCGGCGAAGCTTTATGCACGCGCGACGGTTCTGATGGTGAGGCTGTACCTGCGCACGCCGGTGCGAACGGTGAAGCATTACCTGCACCCGCCGGTGCAAAGCGGTGAAGCTTTGCTCACAGCGCCGGTGTAAACGACGAAGCTGTTTATGCGCCCGCGACGCTTCAAACAGTGAAGCTGTACCTGCGCACGCCGGTGCAAAGCGGTAAGCTTTACCTGCAAACGCGGGTGAAAAGCGGCGACGCTTTACGCGCCCGCGCCGGTGCAAACGGTAAAGCATTACCTGCACACGCCGGTGCAAAGGGGTGAAGCTTTACGCGCCGCGCCAGTGTAAGCGGTGAAGCTTTACGCACGCGCGACGGTTCAAACGGTGAAGCTGTACCTGCGCACGCCGGTGCAAAGCGGTGAAGCTTTACGCACAGCGCTGGAGTAAGAGGCGAAGCTTTAAGTACCCGCGACGGTGAAAACGGTGAAGCTTTACCTGCGCACGCCGGTGCAAAGCGGTAAAGCTTTACCTGCGCACGCCGTTGCAAAGCGGTGAAGATTTACGTGCGCCCGCTGGTGCAAAGCGGTGAAGCTTTACGCACAGCGCCGGTGTAAGCGGCGACGGTTTACGCGCGCGCGACCGTTCAAACGGTGAAGCTGTACCTGCGCACGCCGGTGCAAAGCGGTGAAGCTTTACCTGCGCACGGCGGTGCAAAGCGGTGAAGCTTTACGGGCCGCGCCGGTGTAAGCGGCGAAGCTTTACGCGCGCGCGACGGTTCAAACGGTGAACCTGTACCTGCGCACGCCGGTGCGAAGCGGTGGAGCTTTACACACAGCGCCGGTGTAAGCGGCGAAGCTTTACGCGCGCGCGACGGTTTAAACGGTGAACGTTACCTGCGCACGCCGGTGCAAAGTGGTGAAGTTTTACGCACAGCGCCGGTGTAAGCGGTGAAACTTTACGCGCCCGCGCCGGTGAAAACGGTGAAGCTTTACCTGCTCACGCCGGTGCGAAGCGGTGAAGCTTTACGCACAGCGCCGGTGTAAGCGGCGAAGCTTTACGCGCGCGCGACGGTTTAAACGGTGAACGTCACCTGCGCACGCCGGTGCAAAGTGGTGAAGTTTTACGCACAGCGCCGGTGTAAGCGGTGAAACTTTACGCGCCCGCGCCGGTGAAAACGGTGAAGCTTTACCTGCTCACGCCGGTGCGAAGCGGTGAAGCTTTACGCACAGCGCCGGTGTAAGCGGCGAAGCTTTACGCGCGCGCGACGGTTCAAACGGTGAACCTGTACCTGTGCAAGCCGGTGCAAAGCCATGAAGCTTTACGCACAGCGCCGCTGTAAGCGGTGAAACTTTACGCGCCCGCGCCGGTGAAAACGGTGAAGCTTTACCTGCTCACGCCGGTGCGAAGCGGTGAAGCTTTACGCACAGCGCCGGTGTAAGCGGCGAAGCTTTACGCGCGCGCGACGGTTCAAACGGTGAACCTGTACCTGTGCAAGCCGGTGCAAAGCCATGAAGCTTTACGCACAGCGCCGGTGTAAGCGGCGAAGCTTTACGCGCGCGACGGTTCAAACGGCGAACCTGTACCTGCGCACGCCGGTGCAAAGCTGTGAAGCTTTGCGCACAGCCCCGGTGTAAGCGGCGAATCTTTACGCGCGCGCGACGGTTCAAATGGTGAACCTGTACCTGCGCACGCCGGTGCAAAGCGGTGAAGCTTTACGCACAGCGCCGGTGTAAGCGGCGAAGCTTTACGCACGCGCGACGGTTCAAACGGTGAACCTGTACCTGCGCACGCCGGTGCAAAGCGGTGAAGCTTTACGCACAGCGCCGGTGTAAGCGGCGAAGCTTTACGCGCGCGCGACGGTTCAAACGGTGAAGCTGTATCTGCGCACGCCGGTGCAAAGCGGTGAAGCTTTGCGCACAGCGCCGGTGTAAACGGCGAAGCTTTACGCGCGCGAGACTGCAAACTCTGAAGCTTTACCTGCGCACTCCGGTGCAAAGCGGTGAAGCTTTAGGCGCCTCACCTGTGTAAGCGGCGAAGCTTTACGCGCCCGCGCCAGTGCAAACGGTGAAGCATTACCTGCAGACGCCGGTGCAAAGCGGTGAAGCTTTACGTGCGCGCCGGTTCAAACGTTGAAGCTTTACCTGCGCACGCTGGTGCGAAGCGGTGAAGCTTTACGCGCCGTGCTGGTGTGAGCGGCGAAGCTTTACGCGCGCGCAACGGGGCAAACGGTGAAGTTGTACCTGCGCATGCCAGTGCAAAGCGTGGAAGCTTACCTACGCGCGCCAGTGCGGAGCCGCGAATCTGTACGGGCTGCGCCGGTGTAAACTGCAAATATTTACGCGCACACGACGGGGCAAACAGGTAAGCTTAACCTGCGCACGCCGTTGCAAATCAGTGAAGCTTTACGTGCTGCGCCCGTGTAGGGGCGAAGCTGTACGCGCGCACGACAGTGCAAACAGTGATGCTTCACCTGCGCACGCAGGTGCAAGGCGGGGATGCTTTACCCGCGCGCTCCGGTGCAAAACTGTAAAGCTTTATGCGCCGCGCCGTTGCAAATTGGTTAAGCTTTACTCGCAAGGTCTGGTGCAAAGCGTTGAAGCTTTACACGCGCATACGCGTGTGCAAAGCGGGGAGGCCTTACGGAAATACATCTGGGGAAGCAGTGAAGCTTGACCCAAAAGAGCCGGTGCCAAGCGAGCTTGACGCAATCGGTGAGGCTGCTTTTAACATGAGGGGTTTCGCCGTACTGTTTCCGTATCACACCGTCAGACCAAGCAAAGGCCTACCTTACCACCATAACGTGTGCCCCTTCTGTTTTGCCGGTCATACCTAAGAAGCCATATTTTTGCGATTGTCTCCAGCGTGTGGGTGACTGTCTGCTTGGTCTTTTATGATACCTATCACAAGCTGCAATTTTTAGCAATGAGAGATAATCATTGGCTTTTTGAAGGGGAAATGATGGTGATGATGATGGTGCCTTTGCAGCATCGCATGTTTCGAACACCATTCATACGTACGCATGTTACATACATTCATCATGTGTATTAACAGCTTTACTCTGTACCATTTTTTAGCTTCCGTGGTCGCAGCATCCGGGAGTCTGCGAGCACTATTAATCCGAATTGAGTTGAAACTAGATAGCTAATTTCATTCTCCTGTTCGCAAGAATATGGTCTTTGCCAGGTCAAAGTCTGAAACGACCGATTGTTCCGCTCCGCCTAATGGCAGTGATGAATTTGGTGCCAAACTACAGCCCGTAAAATATAAGTGTATTTTTTTTGCAGTGATATATAAAATAGAACACTAACTAGAGGGTGTCACTGTCAGTGTAACGATATCTGTGGGATAGTGTTACATTGGCTAATCATTTGCTTGAGGAAGAATGCAGTGTTTTCATAAACAAAGAGCTGTAGCCAGCTGGGACAGACGACTAACCTCTGTCTTTTCGTCATCAACAACATTCTGGAGTATCTGCAGTCTTGGACAATATCAGATGAAGTTTCCGTACTCCAATAAAGATGAAAAGGGTGAAAAGTTGAACTAGTTGGTGATTCATAACATCTAAAAAGTGCAACGAGACACGGACAAGGCATCTTCCTTGTCCGTGGTTTGTTGCACTTTTTATATATTTCAATAAAGAGCCTGCAAGTAGCTACATACCATAACATCGAGAAGGTAACTATTGGTGGCTGCAGAGCACTCGAGTGTGTACAATAGTTTTAAAAAATAAGTCAAACTTTCGCATATCCACATGAGAGTATTAAGAGCTCGAAGATGCCATTCTACAATTTAGATATTGACCAGGTATGCAAAGAACATGATTTTGAACTAACAATTAACATATTTAACTTGCTATGTTTGTTCGACTGCGTAAAATGGAGTGGCTCTTATATTATTTTAGAGCTCTCGTTAGATATTTCTTACTCTCGTAATGAGAAATGGAGGGCAACACCAGTCGCCGAAATTAAAGCACCTCGTTCAAGTGGGTTGTAGATGACGCAGAGAGAAACCTGGCCTTGTTTCTTATCGTTGGCAGGTGGTTGCAACGGTTCGCCAACAAGAAGGCCTTCCTGGCTGTGTTCTGCCTCACGAGCGTGCTCCAGGGCATGTACTACACATACTTCGTCAGTGTGCTCACGACCATCGAGAAGCTGTACCAGATCCCGAGCAAGACAACGGGGATCATCATGTCCGCCACAGAGATTGGGCAGATCGGCGGCGCGCTTCTGCTCACCTACTACGGGGGCCAGGGCCACCGGCCCGAGTGGATTGCTTGCGGCATGCTCATCTTTGCCGTCGCCTCCATCCTCTGTGCCATGCCGCACTTCCTGTTCATCGACACCTCGCTATCGGTGACCTCCCTGGCCAGGGCCAAGAATGCTCAGAACGCCACTGTGGCCTCCCAGTGGGCCAAGCTGTGCCACTCATCGGACATGGTTGCGCCGCTCGGTGGGAACTTCACCGACGCGACCGCGCCTCTGTCGACGAGCCCGGCGACATCGCTACTGACGACGACGTCGCCATTTTCGTCGACGTCGTTCCTCGTGGACGGAGGCGGTGGTGCGGTGGCCGACGCGCTGCGGCAGGTGGTGCCCTGCGATATCTCCTCCAAGCCACTCAGTCAAAGCAGGATCACACACGTGGTGCTCTCGGTATTTTTCATCAGCCTGCTGCTCATCGGCATTGGGGCGACGGCTGTGTACACGCTGGGTATACCGTACATTGACGACAACGTGGCCAACCGGGAGTCACCGCTTTACTTCGGTGAGGACCGGATGTTCTGCCGTTATTGGCATTAGCTGCAGATCGTGCAGTTTTGTTTTAACGAAATTCGAAGGACTCGGAATTCCGAAATGGCGGGTGTAATATAGCGGATCTGGTTCGTAGCAAATGAAATGAGACACTTGATACAGACATTGCAAACAATCTACAGGTTGTACACTATACAAGTTTACTTCTAAAGTGACCATTTTACGTGTTGTAGAATGTCGATGTGAGTACCATGCGCCAGTTCATATTATACAATGCTTCTTTTGAATGCATAGCTTTTATAGGACCAGCTCTTAGTGCGGTCGTGTCCGAGTCTGGAATGTGACCTCAATACAGTGTGCAACACGAAGTGTGTAGCATGGTGCGTGCATCATGCAGTCGCTGATTGCATGGTCCGCGTGCAATGGACGACTGCTTTTGTAGCTGGGACTTCCCTCAGTTTGTGCTCTGCGGCAGCCAAGCAGACTGCACGTACTATGAAGGCTCTTTCTTGCGGGTATTGTGTACCACCAGAGAGGTACAGGAGCGACAACGATAGTCGCAGCGAAATGAAGGGGGAGGCACAAGGGATGCGGCTGTAAAACGAGAGCGCCAAGCCTTGCAGTGATACGAAGGCAGTTATCATCACACACGGTCCACTGACCATTCAAGCGCCAGTTCACTGGCTATCTGTTCAGTGCTCTGTGTAATGCGTGTGAGAAGACTGCGGTTCGGGGTGCAGGTGAGCAAAGGCGGTTTAAATGTAACGCATTCAGACCATATTTGGGAAATGTTAAATATACAACCAAATTTGTGTCGGTACATACACCTGCGTGATACTGGTTTCTGCGATAGAATTGGTACTAGAGCATTAAATTCAGTCAAATTATTCAATTAAAATACCGTAATATCCCGAGTCATCGCCCACCCCCTGCCGCCTGAAATTCATAGAAAAGTGGGGTGGGCCATATCTCGGTGGGTGAGCACAAAAAGTCAATAAAAGCGGAGAAAGCCGCCCAGTTTTCTCTCCGTATCTAGCGCTGCTACGCAACAGATACATTAAACTCAAAACTCGATTTAGTTTTATTGTTTTATAGAAAAAATGCTCACGAAAGAATGTTTTACTACCGCGAAGTCCGTTGCTTGCATACGCGCTAGGAACGCCACCGATCTGCATAGAGCACGAACGTTTGTTCCGTGAAAACACGTCACCACTATGTTCTCCTAGTTAGAAAAAAAAAGAGAAGAAAAGAAAGAAAATTCCGCAAGAAAATAGAAAAACCAACCAGGCGCAACGAGCGAGCTCGCGAGCGGACCAAAGAAGCGACGAAGAGCGATGCTGGGAAAGCGGAAAAGCCGGCGATCGCGTGGCAAATACTTTGGCGTCGGGCCAAGTCGGGCGCCTTGTCAATCACAAGCTCTTGCGCAACTTTCTTGTTTTTTGCGTACATGCGTGCGTCCGTGCACGGCGTGCTATCAATAGGGGTTTTGGACGCTCTACTAACGTCTGTGTAGGGCGTTCCAGAAAAGCTTTATTTACCTGTTGGCTTTGTCTAAAACATTGCACAACCGCGGTCGCCACGTGCGGGGAGAAGGAGCGGGTTCGCGGCGACCTTACTTCGGCGGAGACAGACTTCGACCTTACACTCCGCGGTTACATCCCAAAATATGGGGCGTACGCTTACCTCGCGATTCCTGACCGGGTTAATGCTTGTGTTCTTTTTCCGATTCTTTTTTTTTGTCGGATCGATATTTTCGTAAGCAAAACAAACTTTTATTTTGTTATCTTCATCGTTTTCTTTTCGCATGGATACACTACCACTTCGGAGTCGCTCACGCGAAAAATGCGTAAGCAAAGAGTGGGCCTTTCTCTCCGTTTTACTTTGTCACGGACGTCCTCCAACTGTAAGGTCCGCGGCCGCGTCATTTGGGTAGGATGAGTGTTTGCAGATCGCGGAGTCCGCGTTGGGGTATTTGAAGGGGTGGGCGATGACTCGGTGTTTTTTAGAAATCGATATTGGCCCAAAAATTGGGGTGGGCGATGACTCGGGGATGGGCGATGACTCGGGATATTACGTAGTGCAACTTTTAGTACCCAGTTGCCTGTCTTGTCATGATTCAAGATGCTGCAACCAGGGGATAGAACATTTCTTCATCCTATACAAATTTCGATACATTTTTCAAACCGATAATAAAAACAGAAATGAATGACTTTCCAGACGTATGCAAGGGTTGTACGTGTGTCTGGTACGTTTGTGTATCCTATGTTTTTATTTTGATCAGCAAGCTAGTACTTCGACAGTTGCACATACCACTCTTTTTGTTATAAAAAAAATCAAATTTGATGCTTTGGTTGGTCTGGAACAAGAGCTCCTCCCAGCACACACTGCTGTGCTCTGGGGAAGTGGCACTCATGGCACGGACATTGCAAATGTCCAAATGTCGCTTCACACCTCTGTCACACTGGAAGAACACAATGGAGCTGAATAACACAATGGAATTGTCTCAAATGATTCAAAATCTTTGCATATTACTATTCCATTTGAAATTTTCAACTTTTGAAACTTTCCCTTCTAATTTTGCATGCCTCTTCCTGCAGTGTTCCTCTTATAATGCTGTTCTTACATATTTTGTATTGCTCTCATACGTTAATATTTGAGGGATTTTTCCAAATGTAAAGAATAGACAGATTGCTTTAGTCTTTACCAATTATTTGGCACTACTTCTTGACTGCCATAAAGAAGGCAGTAATGAGCGATATGTGTCTGAGGAATCCAGTTGTATTTGGCTGATATCCTAGGAGGCAGTTGCAAACCTTTTCCCAGTGCCTATAACTTCTGTTAACGGTGTAAAAGAATGTTAATGTATGTATAAGGCATATTATCTTTTAGTATGCTTTTGTCTGACATCTTGTTAAATGAGCATGATATATTTATTTCAGCACTGAAACTGTACCAGAAAATAATAATTTATTCAGTGGCACCTTCAGTGGGTGCAAATATGTTTGATGATCACTGACAACCAAAAGAAGTCGTACAGACTCACCTAAAATTAAGTCTAGATTTCTACAGTACTTGTATGCTGTGGTCATTTTATTTCTTAATATCACTTATGTATTACAAAGGTACAATACAAGAGACAAACATCTGTTTCCTTCTAGGTATTACCATAGGAGTAAGGATTTTTGGTCCAGTATTTGGCTTTCTACTTGGGTCCTACTGCACAAGCGTGTACGTCAACTTCCCGTTTGGTAAGTCATCAACTCTTTTCTTTTTGCAATTAACTAAATAAGTTATATTGGATATAAAATAATAATTTTGAGGAGTGTATGCAGGCCAGACTAAAACTTTCTTCAGATTGCCTAAACCTTTCAAGGCTTTTGCAGGTAGAGCCTTTCTTCTATTTTATCTTGATTTGAAAGTTTTTGATACCGCAGCTTTATGATTCCTTTCTTGTCAGAAAAGCCGTGACCAGTAACTTGGCCAGGATTTTTTTTTTTTGGTGGGGGGGGGAATTTTTAGGGTGGAGAAGGGGTTGGCTATGGCTTTAGGCTATGGGGCTGGGTGTGAAGATTTGGGGTGGGGGGGGAAGAGGTTTTGACTTTTATACACCCCTTTGCCTACTCCACTGCCCTGTGACATCTCAGTTACACTAAGATTGCCATAATTGGTTGCCCCCCTTCTTCGTAGCTGTTAGCAAGGAGTCCAACTGCTAGTCTTGCACCAATAACTTGTGCCTTTTGTTACAACAAGAATACGAGTTGCCTATCACCCTCTATCGATCACGCTTTAGCAAGCTTAGTTTGTACGCACAAACAGTGAGCCTTTTATTTTTCCTAATGACAGAAACCTCCAACCTGTCTCCTGGTGACCCCCATTGGATTGGGGCCTGGTGGCTCGGAGTGTTTATTGTTGGAGCAGCACTGATTGTTACGGCTCTGCCCATGATGGCATTCCCACGCAACTTGCCCCAGCGTCGGTCCCTTGCTCAGCTGCGAGCCCTGAGGCCCGGTTCAGACCAGCACCGCAACGGGATGGTCTGCCTCAAGCACCAGCAGGCATTGCAGCAGAAGGTGCCACTCATCAACAGCCCACCGTCGTCTCCTTCTGGGCACAAAAAGCCCGTCAAAGAAAAGCCAGCACTCAGGGGTAAGCAGATTGTGTTTTTTAATTTGTTGCCTGCATGTTTGCATGAACTTGTGGCATAAATTAATAACCAAGGGGTTCCCAGGCACTGGGGTACCTAAGTTCCCTCTCCAATGTCCCAGTACTTTTCTAGGGTTTCACACTTTAGGGTTAGTCTAATATTCACATGAGCAAATATTCCGGATTCAGATTTATGCGAGATGCTGAGAATGTAAGTATTTGGTTTCTAAAAATAAAATTTTACATATATATTTTTTTAAATCTTTATTGGACACTTTGTTTTCTCTCTTTCTCTCCATCTTGATTACATCATTCAAAACAAAGAAATCTTGCATGTATGTAATCTTTATATTTTATAATATACAATTCTTAAGCTTTTTTCTTGTCTCTAAGAAAAAACACCGAGCAATTTATACAATAAACAAGTTTTTTTACTGGAAAACAAAATTTGGAAAACTTCCAAATTTTGTGTCACTCCACAAGTCCCCTGAATAACTAACATTTGGAGAACATTAACATTAAAAGCCTTCTGCAATCTTTAAAAATAAACTTTGAACACCATGCGGAACATCGTCCTTCCTGCATGTGTGAGACCTGCACACCCAGAAAGAAAAACACCCCAAAAGCCTTTGGCATATTTTTAGTGTATTTTAGTGTAATTTAGGGTACTTGAAGCCGAATAATTGCTTTATTTTCGTTAGTATGCACTTTAGATCAGCTGGTACACTTTTGAATTATTTTGATCTATGAATGCAGCCTTGGGTTTTCTTGACCTTCAAAACATCTGTTTCTTGAATAAAAACTAAAATTTGAAAAGCTCTTGGAACTGTGCACGACTAATCTTCTCTGGAAGCAGCTTTTACACACTGTAAAACTTCTAATTCTTGCGAGCCCCGCGAATATTTCTATTGTCTCGAGAGGCGCATTCCAGTCTCGAGAATTCGCGAAACTGCATCCCAATTATCGAAAAAACGGGGCTGCGAAAAGAAAGGGTATTACAGTAGCTCAATGGATGTACACGCTGCCTAGGGCCAACTGCATTGGCCCAACCATTTTGTCGACATCCTGTCATAGTATTAAATTAGATGCAGTTGTTCATCTCACTGCCTCCTCTACAATTTTGGCCTTGTCATATTGATTGCATCTATGGGAATGCTGGTTCAGGAAGTTAGGGATTAAATTTAACTGCCACAGTTCACCCGCTTCCACTATACATACTTGCTACACTGGCCATGGTGTGGCTTCTATTGATTTCTTTTGGAACCTACATGCTATAGCTGTCACGAGTGATATGGTCGTATCTTCTATAAAATTAGTCATGGTTCAGTCATTAGGTTCTTTAAATTTTTGACATATTCATCTAAAAGTTGATTGAACTGCTACACTTCCCTGGACTCGCTGAACTTGTTTAGAAATATTTTTGCCATAATTTATGAACCTGTCGTTTATTGTTGATATGGTTCCACACATTGACATTTCTTTTTAGTGAAGAGAAGTACACAAGCTCTTTGCTACTTAGGTAGTGTTGACTTTGGAATCTACTGTAGAAAATGTTACAGATTTGTTCTTTTGCAGTGGTCAAGCTTTTTTTAGTCTTCTTGTCGCGGAGTCTAGACATTGCTCTTTTGACTTCTTATTGATTTCAGGGACACCACAATAAGCATATCTTTGCAGGCAGTGGGTCTATGAAAAGCCAATGAGAAAGCATGTTTTCTAGTCTTGCTTCAATGATATTTGATGTGGCTCCAATAACATCATGCACTATCCACTATAAGGGGCTAAATTATCTATCTAGACATTGTTAGTGGACCTTTCTCTTCTGCGCTGTTAATATTTACACATTCTGAGATTTTACTGATTTTATGGAATTTAATGGATTTTGTGAAATTTAAAAGGTAGATAGCATGAAACAGCCTTTTATGAATTTCTCTCGTAGAAGATAGCTTTTTGAGCATTCACTCATATTAACTTTCAGCTTTTATAATTGGGTTACACTTTTGTGGTTCCAATTTAGGATCATAACTTTTCATACAAGACCTTCTACACCCTCTGAGTTTACTCTAGAATTTATATTGCAAGAATCATGGTTATTTGTTCTGAATACAAACTCTCTATGGAGAACTTTCAGCATAAACTTTACCCAAATTATATGAGCACTGTAGAAATGTTCCAGAGGAAGATTTTTAAGGATTTATACTAGCCTATTTTATATTTATAGTACCAGTATGTAAAAAGTGATTAGATTTAAGGATTTAGGGGATGTCTCCAAGATGGAGAAGATTTATGTGATGATAAATTTGCTTTGACCTGAAATCGAGCTCAACTCCACGAGTGTCAGATTTCTGGACTAGTATGCACATATTCTCATCAGCCACCATTTGCCTACAGGGCACAAGTTGCGCTCCATTTCCGAAGGAACTCCGTTTATCCTTGCACGTACAGAGTGCCGACTCCTAAATTGTGCATGCCAACCTAACCCATTGGGATCTGTGCTTCTTGCTTTGCGCTTTTGCTTTTGTGAGCTTTTGTGACTGCTGTCTGTGCTGTTGTGATTGCTTGTGTGCTTTTGTGACTGCTTTTGCTGGCCGATACTTACAGCTCTATATAGCCCCGTCTTCTCTTTCAGACTTCCCGTCAGCGATTCGTCGACTGCTTAAAAACGAGATTCTGCTCTACCGAACTGCCAGCAGTGTGCTGCACATTTTGCCAATTGCCGGCCTGTACACGTTCCTCCCAAAGTATTTGGAGAGCCAGTTTCGACTGACCGAGACAAAGGCCAACATGATCACTGGTGAGCAGGCTCACTGGCAAGAGATTGCTTTTTCTATGCTTGCTTGGGGTCTGGACCTCCTTTTGCCTGTTATCCTGTGGTTGGTTATGGTTACATGGTAGAGATGGTTTGCATGTCTTGGAATTGAACAAATATCTGAAAGAGGAAGCAACGTTCTGGTCATTGCATCTTTTGTGTGTGTTGTGGATGTATATGTACATGTATGTATATACGTTTCTAATGACTTATAATTTTTAGTGCCCTGCAGGTGGGTATATCCTGAACCTCTTTGCATTTGCCTGTTTCTAAAAATGGCATACTGCTCAGCTACATTCTGCAAATTTAAGTATATTGGCTGTGCTAATAACTATCTGTACGCACTTAATTTTATTCTACAGACATATTTTAATAGAAGACACAGAAAGCATTTCTCTTTGCTAATGATTATAATGTGTTGTAATGAACTTTATTATACTTTATCAATTTGCTTTTAGAGAACTCTACTTGTTCCAGAGCTACTGGAAATACTGTATTATAAATATGTTCTTAAAATTCTTTATGGGACTTTAGATATATTTTCTGCTAACAATAGCAAAAAGAACACTCATCAGTGTGACTTCCTTTGCTGGAGTTGCTCATTTAAGTCTATTAGAAGCTTCTTGAAGCATAAGAAATGTACCACAGTTTATAAGCCTTCCAGTATCAGATTAATTGTTGAAAATATTTGTAAACACACTCCAGCAAGCTGAGGTAGTGTAAAAGAAATAGCATGAGCTGGTATATTTATCTGGCACAAATTCACTGATATCAATTACATGATTCTCACTTAGAAGTGAGATTAGCAGTCTGAACGCATAGAAAGAAGAGAAAAATAATGACCAAATCTTTTTTGTGGTTTTAATCATTCAAGGACCCATGTCTTTGTTCATTACCAACTAATCTGTCAATATGTTGACAACTCTACTTGTAGAAAAGCTATTAGGGGGTTCCAGAGGTAGAATATGAATAAGAAAAAAAAACAGTGTTGAACTATGGTGGGTAATACTGATGTATTCAGCAATATTAAGAGGCACATTCTCATTTTATTTTTGTAAGACAGTTTATTGATTCAGAATTAATGAAGGCATTACTTTTATTATACTTTGGTTGCAGCATTGTTTTGCTATTTGATAATGTTGTCTTTTGAGTTTCTTTAATCCAGTTTACTCCAGCTTCAGTCAAGGTTAAGAACACTCCCTTTTATTTTTTAAAACAATTTTGAGGTGAACCTACTAAATTCTGAAAAATAAACTTGTATCCTTGCAGGTTTTGCTGGCATTCTTGTCATGGGCGTGGGTATTTTTGCCAGCGGAACATTCATGCGCAAGTACAAGCCCAATGCCCGCTTTGTTGCCAAGTGGATCGCTTTTTGTGCACTTGCGTACTCCATCGGCATGGTCATCCTCATGTGGGTTGGCTGCCCGCTCGGAGAATATGTCGGCTTGAATTCTGAACAGTAAGCACATGACGCTGAGTTTTCATCCTATTGCATCTCGAAACAAGTATCGTATCGCACTGTACAACTGTCTTTATAAATCCAGCTATACAAAGCCAAACCAAAAACATTTTTTTGTGAACTGCGAAATAACATAGGACTCAATGCTTAAAAGGCGAGCATACAAAAGGTGTGAGTACATTTGTTAGACCCCAGAAACTCACTGGTGTTAGAACACCGAACACAATGTCTTGCTCAGAATCGCAGTGCAGATCCCAGTTTGAGCCCTAATTACAGCAATGCTTCATCATTAATTGTGCCAATATGAGTTTTATTTGAGTCTCTTATGGTACCAGCATCTAAAAAAAGGTATTTAATACAGCTTATGAAGTCATTTAATAATTGACAAAATAATTTAATTTGGGATAATGAATTTTTAACACGAAATGTGTTTCCAGGGCCGGTTTCCAAGCCCAGAGCATCATGAAAGGTTGTTATAAAAACATAATAACATAGCCAGGTGTCTTTCCAAACAATGCATTGTTTTCCTATGGGTATCGAACTAGTGAACTCTTGCTGCCTAACCTAATACCATACTAGCGCACCAGTGGGGAAGCTTCGAATAGCATCCTTATAATTGTTGTAAATGTGCTCATGTTGCCAGAAAAACCTTGCAGCCTTAAAGGGGCAATGCAACGATTTTTGTACTTTGCACAAATACCGCTTAGAACCAATCCCTTACGTCATGGAGCTGATTATGTGCAGTCAGTGTTGATCGTAGAGACGTCCTGGGGTTGGCAAAACACAGGACACACGCTGAGTTCCAGACATTGTTATGGGTTGGCCATTGTCGTCATTGCAGCGATTGGACACGGGCTACTACCCGAATGCTTTTCGAGCTATCGATTATCACGAGCCCAAGTCAAGCGCCCACGCAAAGCTCAGGTTCAATCTATAAGCCACATTCAAATATCGTCACTGGGCGGTACTGCGAGCACCCAGCTACGTCATCAAGTTTTGCGAAGTAGAGATTGAAAGGAAATGCAATTGCTTTTGTCCTTGAAACTACTCCTCAACAAAAAAGTTTCTTGGTCAGTGTCAGTGTGTGCGAGTGTACTTGGGTTGCACTAGTGCCAGTAAGCTCATGTAAAGTGAAAAACATTCCAAGCGAATATCGTTGCACGGCCCTTTTAAAGGGGGCGCAACGATTTCCGGATTTCGGTCAAAAATTTGTGGAAGTTGCCCTCTGACACTTCTGAAGTAAAGAACAGAAACACGTTTTTGCCTGCGTGTCCTAGTTGTGGCGTAAAAAAAAGATAAATATTAACATTTCGGGCACCCCTCAACTCACTCCCAGTCTTCAGGGTCACACCCGATCGCACTCCTAGTGACGTCATTCGGAGCGCCGTGTAGGTTCCCGTGTGCTCTCTCAGAGGACGCTTCCTCTCCCTCTCTCTGCTGACATTAGCGGGCATTATGCTGCAGCTTAGAGCCGAGCAAGGTCACGTAATCTTCTTGCCGTAGTTCCTTCGGCTGCCACTTGCGGCTGCAGGTGGGGGAAAAAGCTCAACTTTTGCTTAGCGATTATGCAGCAGAATCGCGACATTTTTTAATAAAGGAGATGTTTTCTCTATCTTCCGGGACACGATAAACAATGTAAAAATGACGAGATGCAAATTGTTTTAATCATAAAATCATTGCACCGCCCCTTTAAGGATGGGAGCAGCCCAAAACCCGCCGCAGATTTTGTACCCCATCCTTGTTCATAAGATTAAGGTACCATTTTTTATGCTAACATCGTTTTAACTTAGTTTCAGAGAAATGTAGTGAGAAGCCTGTCTGTCGTTTCAGTGCTGGTTAATTGTATTCTAATAGAGCTGCACTGCCACTGTTTTTTGTTTTTTTGCAGCAAGGGATTAGATTTTTTGCCTCCAGCCTGCAACAGCAGTTGTGATTGCAAATCAGGCCTCTTCTCTCCAGTGTGCCATAACAGTGTCACCTACCTCTCACCCTGCTTGGCAGGATGTTCACAGGTCTTGGGCACTGATCAGCAGGTAGGTATCGAATACTCAAGTGCACCATATCTGACGAGAAAATTTTTCTAATTCTTCATAGAGCTTCAAACATATCTTAAAACATAACTTAAAACAATTTATAGTCTCTGTCGTCCTGACAGTTATAATAAATACGGAGGTACTGCCCAGTCAAAGTTCAGAGATGATCTTTGAAAACTGGGAGATGGGTGCTTTTGTTAGGTCCAAACGCAAACATTCAGAAGGGTCACATAGCAGGGTGGGCTTCAATGCTTTGCGCCTGCGTGCACTCATCAAGCCTCACTACTTCGCACGAGAATATACTCGGACAAGCGGCTGCTGTGGAGAAGCATCTCGGTCAGCTAGGTTGGCTCAGAAGTCTGGGGTGTGCACTTTATATGTGCCTTTCTTACTCTCCACATGTTTCAAAATTAGCGGTTGGGCACTTTTTGAGGCATGGGTGCATGCTAGGTATTTTATATACTGTAAACAAGTTAATTTTCACGAGTTTCGAGATTTCAAAAGTATTACAACAAAGTAAGGAGTCGACAATCTCATGTTCACCTTCACATGGATTGTGACTATTTCCTGCCATTCAAAAGCAGGCTTCCCAAATGGGCATGCTGGAATAATTGCCTAGGATTTGGCTATTAAATTCTAGGCACAAACTAGGTAGCTGCAATAAAATCATTTGAAGGGGGTGTCACAGCATCAAGTGCGTGTTATTGCATAAGGGGATATACCGTATACAACACCGTTTCTTTTTTATTGCATGAAAAAGCGATATAAATTCGGGCTACTTTTTTGGCGAGTAGTTTTATCCTATTGCTTCTAACACTGGGGACGACTGGGAAGCTTGCTTACATACTACTAAGTAAGACAACTTGACAACTTTTCATATAAAACATTGCATATGCTATAAACTTCAAGCAACATGCCGCATCTAACCAATTGGTTTCTACAAGAATTTTATTTCCTTACCGCATAGTCTCGTAAGCACGGGTGATGTTAACATAGGTCTTATGCAACGCTTTGTTTGTGTTACAGCCCACATTCAACAGCTGCCATTGCACAGGAACGAATGATACCATTTCCAATGGTTTCTGCTCCTTAGAGTGCAACAACCTTGTATGGTACATTATTATATTTTCATTCTTCGTACTCATCCACTCAACGTCAGAGGTTGGGTCTATGCTCTTAACTCTCAGGTAAGAGATTAAAATTCAGTTACATATGGTCAAGGTCATAGTATGAACTATACTAGACTCTGTGTCACCTTATGGTAGACTACAGCAGATATCTCACATCATTGGAGCCAATCCAATGCCGTGTAAGTGTCACATGACCTTCGGGAGGAGCGCAGAAATGCCCAGGCCTCATGGTCACATGATACGTTCCAAGCGCTGGATTGGTGGGGTGGCTTGTAGCCTCCGCTGTGGTCTCTCGTAAGGTGAAATGGAGTATAGCATATTTTCATTGCTTGGAAGAATGATAAAACAAATTTTTTATTTTGGCTGAATAGTGTTCATGGTGAACTCTTTGCATTCATGGTGGACACTTTGCATTCCTGATTTATTAAACAGGCATCAGTTTTTTTTCACACTCTTGCCTTTTCACATAGGAGCTTTTATAAGGGTTAAATGTTTCTTCTTTTTCGTCAACTTATTCTTTTTATCGAACATATGGTCACACAAATGCAACACATCCAGTGCCACTGACAAAGCCTTCTTGGCAAAATTTACAAAGGTAGGATTATCTCTCCACAATTGACGATTTGCTGAAACAGTACTAGCAGCCATGAGCACTATTAGTAGCAAACATTTGGACAGATCAATGTGCAGTGCATCAGAGTGGATGCTTCATCACTTGCTATTCCAATAAACTATCACTGTGTAGTTAAATGTTCTTACACACACATTGATGACATAGCTTTGTGCCAAGGGTCACAGCTTGTCGGTTGAGCAGGTACTTACCCTATTTTCCCAAATCTAGTTGATCCTTTTTGCTTAGAAACCTGCACATCGCTCTTCATACAGAGGTCATGGAGACTTAATCATTACGATTTACATAATTATGTTATATGCTGTTTTAAATTGGTTCAAAATAAACTACAATGTTAATGAGTCCTCTGCTGTTACCACTTGAATACAAAAAATGTTTGCATTCTTTTCCTGGAAAGTATTAACTTTCAATTTATTTATTTATTTATTTATTTGAAATACTAACGGTCCTACACAGGACCAAAATAGGAGTGGATTTGCACAACACAGAAACACGCGCTTAAAGTGCACACATCAATAACACGTATTCAACACAACAATGAAATGACAACTCTAGCTATTGCTGGCAGAAATCTCTGAAACAATGTTTCTCATGCTTTTTCTTTCCATCATCACTACAAATAGAAGAGCTGTTACTACCACATTGTCACACCCATGTGGCTGCAAATAGATCACCAACGAAACTAATTTGCAACACTATAATTTTTCTTGCAGATGTGTGGAGTCTCATGACAAAGCCCTTGCATTGGGTCTCATACAGTTTGCGATTGGACTGTTTGGTATGTGTGAATATTTATGTCTTTGATCATGTCACAAGCTCCTTATGGTATAGCCTGCAAATGCACATTCCTGTACACCATGTGGAAAGCCAGCTATGGTATTTACAGAAGAAGTTCAACAAATGATGAGACACTGAAAAGCTTTTGAACTTGAGGAAATCACTCACACTTGAACACTATCCCTGATGTTTACTTGTTTAGAATTCAAGTGATTGGCTTTCTGCCCACACTCTGGAAAAGTAGACATGACATGCTGGCTTTGTTAGGAAATTTGTGCTATAGTATATGAAAAAGTTTTGCACCTCGAACCCTACCGTAACATTTTGAGAGATAGCCCACTTAAAATCGAGAGCAAAAGGAATGAAAATAAGGGGTGAGCTAACTTTTGCTCTGCAAACACAAACAAGCAAACATATTGTAGCCAGGCGGGGATTGCAAAGTTTTCTAAGGAATGTGAAAGTTGGTTCACTTGCCAATCTGTAGGTATACATAATTTTGGAGATGTTTAGCTTCTCATATTTCATTTATTTGACCTGTAATAAATTCTGATCAGCTGTCACATTTCTGCTTTTTTATCAACCCATTGGTTCATATAGTCCTCAAGTCTTCCTTGTGTTAAAAATATGAAAGAGGACTTTTTTTTTTTTAAATTTAAAAGGAAGTTGCTTTTTTACATCTAACCAAAAGAATAGCCCTAGAATGAAAAGAAGATGGCTGCTCTCCGCAACTCATGTGATGTGCCTGTTTAACTAAGGGGAAGCTGAAGAAGTGTTTGAAAATATGAAGTAGAGGTAAATTCAGGCATATTTTTATCCTGTGAATCTGAACATGACAACCATTTGCTTCAAAACGTTCTCTAAATGAAAAAAAGAGCAAAAAACAACTGCTGGTTATGACGTCATCTCCAGAGCCCGGCAAGCCTGCCAAACATACCTTCATGCACTCTGTATGTGCCTACACATCTGGGCCACCAGTCTGAATGCCATGCTTGCAGTCGTGTGTACTTGCACTCTGTATGTGCCTACACATCTGGGCCACCAGTCTGAATGCCATGCTTGCAGTCGTGTGTACTTGGGGTCAGCTTTCTGTGGCATTTGAAAACTGCTCAAGGTGCATGAGCACCCATGCACCTTGATGCACACAAGGGTTGCATTCAAGGCCGTAAAACTATCACACAGCCGCAAACTACAATCAAAACAAGTGTAAAGACGAAATAACTACTGCAACAAACAGGCAAGCCGGCAACGGAAGTAAAAAGCAATCATGTTGTGAATTGCTTGGGAAAAGCTTACGGAAGCCGGTAAGATGTCGAGATCTCTTCATGTCACATTATGCCTCCTCTCAGATTGCCTCCTTATGCTGATTGGGCGGGGGGAATGAGAGTTTTCAGTACTATCTTGAAAGTGCCTCTATGGCCACACTGTGCGTCATACTGAAAAATATTTTCAATATTCATGATCCTGGAGGCCGAATAAGGAAAATTCAAGTGTTTTTCTTCTCAAACGCAGAACCATTTGAGTTTTCCTTTAACATGGCTGCTTCCATGTGAAAAAGGGCTAGACAGCCAAGAGGCGAAAGGGGCCTCTGATGAAAAATGGAGAGGTGTACAACAGTTGTCTTTGAGCATCCAACAAGTTATCACTTGAACTATCCTTTCCTCACTACAATCCTATGTTCTGCTTGAAGTATACTCTAGGAAGCGCCTGTATTGAAACGAGCAAGTTGAATGTAGTGTGTAACTTGAATCCGTTCCTGTGCTTACTCTCTTTCCATTTAAGCTACTAATTACAGGTGTATTAAATCCTTTTCCCAGATACAACTCAGTGCTAACCCAGTGCTAATTCAGCACTACAGAAATGGCACTGATTTGCCTTTTATCACCGGTCCGCTGCACACGATCCCACACTTCTACGATTACACACAATGTACACTAACTCAGCACTCAGTCAGTGCTGTGAGTAAGCTGATGCAGCACTGTCTTTGCATTATATTAGTGCTGAGAGCCATGTGTGAACCAGCTGTTAATCACACAGTAATTGACCCCACTTAAGGCGTTCGTAGAGTACACCTTTGTTCTTTTTCGTCTCTCAGGGAACGTGCCTTGCCCAATCATCTACGGTGCGGTGGTGGATTCCGCCTGCCTCTTCTGGGAAGACAACTGTGGGGAACCTGGCGCCTGCCGCGTCTACGACCCTTCGAAATTCCGCATGGTATTCCACGGAGTCACTGCAATCATCATGTTCGTGGCATTTCTTGTTGATGCCGTGGTCTGGTACAAAGCCAGCTCAATCCACATTCATGAGGAGGAAGACACGCGGGATGCCAGCAACGACGCACCACCAGTCGTTCCTGGAGCGCTGCCCCAGGCTCCAGCTGAGTCTGAGTCGTGCGTCTGAACCATGTGTGTGCACGTGTTCTCTGTAAGAAAGACTCCGGTGTATTTTGTAGAGGACACTCGTTTTTGCAATCGCTGGACGACTGACATTGGACTCAAATTGTACAAAAATGCTGTTCCCTTTTTTTTTTTGTGGAGAGAGCGAGGTTAAGTTGCTTTTTGCAAGAGGCCAAGGCAGCTTTATGGGTGACCATGTTGTTGTTTGAAAAGATTTTGAAAAGTTGTTAACCACGTGAGGGAAAACAAACAGAAAGCAAAGACTGTGACCGACTGCAGCGAGGACTGTGTGTGTGTGTGTGTGTATCGATGTGGAATGTTAATTAAGCTCCGGTATGCTAGGTTGCTTAGTGTTTGGCCATGAAGAAACACATACCTGGAAGAAAAACGGTGATCCGCGCATGTTTTTTCCATTTCATCCACATTACGTGCCTCATCTTGAGTTTAGTAATATATGACCTGCTTTCTTAGCTTTCGTCTTTGTGATTCGTCCAGGATCCATATGCCACGAAGAGAAACTATTGAATGGTGCTGAAATGACCGAAATTTATGGTTTAGTTCGACCCTGTAGGTCTGGTGAGTTGATTTCAACAGCGTTGAAAAGTATGGCGGTTTTTCTAACATGAGCTTTACTCACTGTCATGGTGCATATCTGAATGTTGAGTGCTTAGGCTTTATACCCGTCTCTAGCTCGTCTTACAGTTTTCACGAGGAACGCCCATTTTTAAATTTTAAGAATGTTAGAAATTTCTACAGTGGGAGTGTATTATCCTGGTACATTTTTAATGTGATAGCTGGAAGTTATGCGACTTGAAAAAAAAGTGGCACATGTAATGTCGCTTTTGAATTATGGCAAATGCCTTCTGATGACACTGTATAAAGAAATATACCTACTACTGTTCTTTTTATTTATAGTTATTCATTACAGTTCTTTGATGATCACGTGGAGAAAACTTTATGCAGCCCTCATATTAGTCTTTTTATGGGATTTGCAACTAAAGCAGATCAGCATACCCCTGTCTAGCAGCAGGCAAAGAGGGTGCATGCATGAATAAGAATGGTGGGAGACTATGTTCAGCACATTTTTCTAAATACTCTGTAACAAACATTTTATACAACCTGGTTGAAAGCACAAACTTCCCAATACCTACATTGGCAATGTTTTTCACTGCTTAAGGGAATTTAAGGACCTGTGTACCAGTACCTCCAAATTATTTTATTACTGTGTTCTGGCATTCTTCTGTTTATATCTCTAAATCATATGGCATGCTGTCCAATACTTTCATAAGAAAGAGTTACTCCTTGGCGCTTCATCACTTGCTGTGCTTTGCTAAAGCATACTTTGGAAAGTATAGAAATTTAATGGTGCTGTTGATGAGATGTCAGTAAATCAAAAACACTTGTATATACCTGCTTGTAAGTATGTATGTGTGTATGTACATGTCTGTATATGTAAGTTTGTTGTTGCTAAAGGTGTGTTACTGAAAATAGAAAAGAAAAAGGTGAATGAACACAGCTCTGCAAAAATTTCCGAAATTGCTTGGCAACCACCTTTCAATTGTGCACCAAAGAAATGCAGAAATGTAAAACTCTAGAATGTTAACTATATTATATGTATAGTGAACTGCAAAAGGTGATATGGTAACAAATGTTCCCTAACTTGATTTTGCACTACTCATGCATCCACAGCCACCAGTCATACATGCTATGGGAGCACAAATAGCAGTCTTTCTGTGATTATAACATGTTTGGAGACAGGTTACTCTACTTTCGATTTGCTCTTTAGAGGATCACTTAATTGGTCTTTCAAGAGCGCAATTATGTGGAGTATGTTCATTCACCTTGTATGTATGAACTATGTATAAATATGCTTTGCGAGAGGTATATACGCGGCAATATTTTAGTACGCAAAACACCAAATCTTGTCGAATGTTTTCCGATGGTGTGAAGTAATTCATTTCGCGATGTGTGATCTCGGTGGCTATTGATGCATTTTTTTTTGTAGCTAGGTTCAGTTTCGTGATCATGTCAGCCAATGCATGCCATCTTGCAAGGCACTCTGAATTGAATTTTGTTCTTCTGCAATTCGCTCTACGCAGGTGAAAATGGCTATTGGTGTTTACGTCATTTAGCATGCATGCAGTGAAAACTATTTTTGTAATTATGAGTATGACTTGCTGGTTAGACCAGTGTACTGACAAGGACTATACTTTCTATGATTGACGGTTTATAAAATTGACTTGTGTTGAGGAAAAATTTGCAGATTACTAGACTATAAAAATATGTGTTACCTTTGTTGAAGTAGGACTGTGTTTGTGCCGGGAAGAAATTTCAAGACATCTTACAGGCAGGCACGTAGCCACGAGGGGGCCCATGGGGGCCCGGGCTCCCCCCCCCCCAGAAATCTTCCATTTTGCTGGGGCCTCCTCTCCCCCTCCACCTCATACAACATTTTGTCATGGGTGGCTCCCCCCCCCCAGACAAAATCCTGGCTATGTGCCTGCTTACAAGGGTACACCAAAATGGAATACATGTGGTAGGTTGACTGTGGAGCCCATGGATTCTCTACTAGGATCCAATTTTACAGGTTCTACTGTAAGGTCCTACAACCTTACAGCAAAACCTTACAGTAGAACCTTACAGGTTCTACTGTAAGGTTCTGTAACAGTTGAAGGTGTTGCCACTTTCACTCGAACATGCTTGTAGGTATACTTGACAGTATACATTCAAAACTAATTCTTTATCATTCGTTACAGAGCTGACAATTATCAATGCCAGTTTCAATATATGTACTTTCTGTGTGCATGATCAAAGTCGCCCCTTTTTTGTTGTATTTTCTGTAGAAGTGTTTAAACACACTTCACATGCACCGAATTGGCAAAAGGGTAGTTCCACAAGTTGACTTTACTGCAAGGGTTGTTTAGCATTAAAATGCTAAGGGGAGAGGGGTTGGAACTGTCTGAGAGAGGAAGGGGTGACGGAAAGTGGCGATGGAGAGGGAAGAAAGTTGTGTAGAAGTGCCACTATTAGGAAAAAATGTGCATCTACCCCTCCGCTATTCCAACACCACTAACAATGCATGTGTTTCTTTCTTTTTTCCAGGGTGGGTGGGGGGGTAGATTATTTTAATTTGAACACTCAAGTCATGCTGCATATTTTTCGTTATCTTAGTGTATATTATATTGTTTATCTCTCATCTCGTCTGTATTTTTCTGCTGCTAAAAACCTTAAGACAAGATCTGCAACGGGCAATCTATGTGTTTCAGCTGTCGTTCCAGTCCTGTGCTTGAGCATTTTACATTCAAAGTTACTTGTGTCCAGTTTTATCAATGGCTGTTGCACACATTTGATTAAGTCTCCTTACAATGGTCGACATAAAAAGAATGTAGTACTATATCCAAATGAACGCTTTCACACTGTGAAAAGGCACCTCGATGTGGATCTGCTGAGGTGAACCTTTTTCTCTCACAGCGCTGCTGCAATAAGAGATACTAACATGCTTTGAACAGAATTCCTTCACATGCCTGGCTCAAAAACTCTGCGTGCTGTGCCAGTAAGTTGAGCTGAAGTTTGTGCCCAAGTGTAATTTCTAATTTCGGGCACGATATGCTGAGGCACGTTATGGAAGGAATTCCAGGCAGCGGACTAAACACGACTTCATGGAGATTCCTGTCGACGTATAACAGAAAATCCCGACAGTCAGAACTGAAAAGAAAATAAGACAAACTAGAAGTCGCAATCAGTTGAAATGTTTTTAGGTAATTAGATACTGCCTATTAGACAAAACCACACAGCCGAGACTTCTAAGCTTATTGCTCCTGACCGCGTGTGGTGAGTTGTGGTTGAATGTGCACCAAGGTATTGCCAAGTACGTCGTTGCTCAGTCGAGAGAAACGCCAGAGATAGTCACTTCTATCAGTGTTACGGTAATCTACGATTAATCGTCGAAGCATCCAAATACCTTCTGGGAAAAGGGACAAAACTGCACACTTACTTTGGTGCGTGAAAATAACAGTTTTACTGTACAGGGAAGGTTAGCGTCTAGGTATTGGACTTGGACACTGATTGCACATGGAAGATTGTCACTTTTATTCAAATTCCAAACATGAAACATATGCCATGAAAGTAATGGGGATTGCAAGGAGAAAGACGTAATCAGGATTGATAAGGTCTATTTGGGAGCCCTACCTGATGTTTCTGAAAGCCAAAACGGATATTTCAACATTTTAATCGCTCAGTCTAAAATGAGTGATGATCAACTCAAAGGAAACGGTATGCGCCTATGTGTGCTGTACCAATTTCTGTATTTGCTTTTGCACTCGCTCAAAGCTAAAGTTACACAGCTTTTTACAAAGCTGACCTCAACAGATCCACTTTGAGGTGTGTCATAAAAGAAAACATTCATTTTGATATATTTTCTTTTTATGTCGGCCATCGTATTGAGACTCGATCAAATATGTGAACATTACGCATTGTTAACACTTGACAGAAGTAAGCTTGAGTGGAAAAGGCATGAGCAGCTGGGGGACTGGAATGCTAGCAACAGCGCCAGCTACCGTTTTCTAGATATCGTCTGGCTATTCGCGACTTCAGAAACCTATAGGGGGCGCCACCACCAGACAAACATGGCGGCTGGGAACAGGTCGTGTCGGCTCGGCCGAGCCGCCTGAACGGTTAAGTGCAGCCGGTTAGGTGCAGTGACGGTTAAGTGCAGCCGGTGCACATAAACTTGCAGAGCATAGTTTTGTTTTCCCGGTGCTTTTTGTTCTTATCATGTCCAACTTTTGTTTCGGAAATTTCGTTCAAAACCGAAACTATGGGCTCCGGAGAGGGGGTAATAGAGTCTAATCAGTTTTGATAAGCTAAGGAAAGCGGCGATGACTACAGAATTGTTCCACCAAGAGTAATTTTCAGCTAACTCTCATGCCTCGACCATGCGACTTATCTGTCCGCGATATCGAGGTTTTGTGCGTATCCGCGTTTAAGAAATAGCTCCAGTCGTCTGCTTGGTCAACAACGCAGGCTGCAGGAAAATTACGAAAATTAAGCAAGCGCTTCTTGAGCCATAGAGCATGTTGACCCGCTGGCGCCCCACTAAGCAGCTGATACTCGTATTTCAATTCAGGTTTTAGTAGCAATCGAAAAGTCATTTTGACAAATATGCGGGTTATGTATTATATTACGTACTGTGTCCCACTAAACGCGACATTAGTATAGTCTTCGGGTTGAAATATGAGTTTACTTGACTAGCTATTAGGTGAACTGCTGAATAAAAGTATATTTGACAGAGAGAGAGATACTACTTAAACTCAGCCAAATGGTTCTAGTCGGCAGCACGGAGACGAATGCGGACAAACTGAAGAGAGTCTTCCTCAGAGATTCACGCAGAACCCCTCTGCATTGAACTTGACTTCGAATCCAATTGAGTATTTTTGGTGGCGGGACAAGCTGAGAAATGTAGACGTATATTGCTGCTGGCTTCGACGGGGTATAATATAAATATTGGAGGCGCGATCGATAGATCTTATAATGTCGTGTCAACTTCTAACTTTGCGAGACGCGTCCCCCACCTTTTGAAAGCAGACATTTTCCCTCATTAATCGTATGCAGCGAGCAGGTTTTCCGGAATCAAGTAATTGCGAAATCAGCCCAACTCCTTGGGTGTGGTCCATAGGCTTTTCCGGCGAACTTGCCGCCAAGATGAATAGCCAACGCACCGACCGGCATGGGTGGCTCAATCTTGAAGCTAATCGAACACAACCAAACTCAAGAAAAGCAGCTATAGAACTTTCCCATTCACTTGACTGCCACATTGGTGTTCCCTCCAGTGAAACACCTCGTCTGTCGTCCTCAGTCTACTGTTCTACATCCTTATAAAGAAACCACTTATCAGTCACCAAGTAGTCGTCACTTTGAATGTGATTCGAGACAGACAAGAAATCAAAACGCTTTTCCGTGATTCCTCCCCATCCAAGAAATCGAAAGCACGCGACCGTGTGTTGTGGAGTAAACGGGACATTCAAACACGTGATGGAAGGAAGCAATCTACTGAGGCGTCACCACACTAATGAACACTCGGGCAAACTTAAGAAATATTCGGACCTTCGTCAAATTACATTGTTCGCCACCGAGCCGACAACACGTGTCCGCGAAAGCCGCCAGAGACGCGGAGAGGCGCAAAGCGACCTGTTCCGGCTGGTTCCCGGTTTTCCCGCTTGGTGGCAGCCGGTTTGCTGGAGTGCTAGCAACAACGCCAGAGCTACCGTTTTCTAGATATCGTCTGGCTATAACAACTGTTCGGATTGAGTTGGTGCACTTTTCGGGACGAAATGAACATTGCACACCAAAGAACATAGATAAAATAACGGATCAAAAATATATATACAAAACTCAGATAAACAACCCAACTTAAATGTCGTAACTTTAGTAATAATAATAATATTGATAACAACAACAATAAGAAGAAGAAGAATATAAAAAGCATGCTTTGTGAGTGATGTCAGAAGAGCAGAGTGGTATTGGCAGACATTTTTTTCTTAATGAGGGCATGTCACCCCTCTCAACTATCATTATTATAAAGATATGACAGACTGAAAACGCTAGACGCTTCAAACAATAGCAAAGGTAGACCCAGATTAGGAAATATAATCACTTACACGATAAGAATGTCAAGGGGAACTGTCAAATTACTGGTCCAAGCACGAGCCTGCTGCCTTTTAGTGGATATACTGTGTGTGGCTTCAAATTGGGTACACCCATGCATATGCAGTCGCAGAACTACAGCAGGACAATAAGTCCTTCCTCGGGTTATTATCCTCTTGGTCACCATAAAGAGTGCATTGTTAAACAATAAAACACCAGAAAACTAGGAAAAATTTAATAGCAAACAATAGCACACATCTGAGGCATGGTCAAACTAAACCCCTTATGTGTGCCTTTATTTTTAAGACAAATGAAAACTACGTGAGCAGGTGGGATAGAATTAAACAAAGCAATATATAAGAAAGCCATAATACACGCGGGTTCCTTGGAAGAAGCTGTCAAATCCGTTCAAACATCCAACTGCTTGAAGAGGCAGCAGATACAGTTCACAAAGAGAAGTCTTGAACCATTTGGTCACTGCAGCCGTCTGCATGGGAGTAGAATCCTTGTATACCTTTAAGGGTGAAAACAAATGAAAGTCACATGTTGACATATTAAAGCTTGGTGGTGCAGAACCTTCCGCCTTTTCTGCACGAATACATTCTGCACAATGTTCACAACATGTGGACAAGCATATTGGTGTGCAACAGAACTATGCCAGATGAAGGCATGCCGGGTCGCTTATTCTTAATGGCTCTATGCAGCTTGTCCAATGTGTCCTTGTAGTTGTTTGAAGTGATGTTAAAATCAGGCTCCTTAAGGCTGCGGTCCCACGGCAGCCATCTTGAACAAGGCGTTAGTTCAACCAATAGATGGCGACACGCACCGGCGGGGTGGCCGAAACATGGGTTCACGGTGGGATGGCTCGAGCACCATCACGTTCCCCTCGTGGCCTTGCTCGCGCCGCTGCCAGCTGTGCTCAGCTGGCTCAAGTAGCGTGGCCCAGCAAACGCATGTATGCGAGAATGTCAGGCTGGGTATAAATTGTTCTCTGATATAGGGAGATGCGGTTCGGCGGTTGTCACGGGCTTTCGCAATAAATCTTACCAAGAAGGAATCAATTGTTGATTGACGTGTCAATATTCTTTCAATGAAAACTTCTCCTGCAGGAATGCACGCTCAGTAGACTCAATCTTCCAAGACACCAGTGGAAGCGGACGTCAAGTAAACTGCTTCGCAATTTACGGTACTTACCTCACCATTGTAATGACGACCGAAAAGTGACATAACGAAATATTGTGTTTCACGGGATCCGGAAGATGTTGTAAAGGTTGTTACATTATAGTTCCCAGAAAACAAACGCCGTTGCAATATTTTCGGAAGTACCGACACATATAATGTTGTAAGTACAGCTTAGGAGGAGTATGATGAAAACCATCAGAATAAATAGGAAGACGTTTCTTTGCAATGAAGACGCTATGAATGAACGGCGTTGAGCGACGGCAAGTTATGAGCGTATGGGAATTTATAAGTTCACGTGATTGCTAACAATGAACATGCGGACAATGACGACCTGTTTTGTCGGGAGATGGAGTAGCGGTGATGACCTGATATCGGACGACTCGTAGCAGACGAACAAGCAAGTTTCTTCTCAGCGAATGGTAAGCGTCCAGTGTCAAGCACAGCACGTGGCTACCGACGTTTCGAACACTCGCCGCTTTCGGCAAAAGTGCTGGCACCTGGGCTAACTTTGTGGAAAGAGTCAAAGGCTTCCACGAGTCCAGCGCCATCATGAACTGTAACTGAAAACGATCCAGTATTCAGTCTGTGGGTGGCGAAACGTATCCGCAACTGCGGAGTCATGGTCGATGCGTACTCTAAGTGGTTGGAAGTTTACACGATGCCTGCCACGATCCGTACAAACGCGTCGTTGACGTTCTACGCTCTCTTTTCCCTACTTCTGCCCTACCGAAAATACTTTTCTCTGATAACGCGCCAAATCTTGCTTCAAATAAAATAAACAAGTCCCCCCCCCAAAAAAAAAAAACACAAAAAAAACAACGGCGTCAGGCATCACATTAGTGCACCATACCATCCTGCAACTAACGGGAAAGCAGAACAGATGGTGTGCGAAACGAAGAAAGCCCTCTTGAAGCTTACGGAAGAAGCAGTTCAGTGAAGAATCGCCAGGTTCTTGTTCCAGCAGCACGCGACGGTCTCATCTTACACGGTAAAAACACCCGCCGAAGCAATGTTCGGCGGACGAAGAGCCACACCCCTCGATTTCATGATACCATGGCCATGAATGAAGATCGAGAGATTCCCAGATCGGGAGTAATGGCAGATTATTCGGTCGGACAACTCGTCTACGTGAGGAATTTCAGCGGAAGTCGGGCCTTCCATGTAAAACTTGAGTAGAAAAGGCTCTATGGTTGACAAGAAGGTGTCATCCCTCTGAATACGTTGGATATCAATGCCCTTGAGTGTAAATATAACAAAATCACAAAACTCTCTTTGTGTATTGTGTAACTGCCCTTGTATTTGATAGTAGAGGCTGTGGTGGTGATTTGAACCTTTCACACAAGGCTCCTTTTTCTTATTTTTCGACTCACACTCCTTTGCGGTTTCAGTAGGCTTCAAGAATCTTTTGGAACGGGGACACTTTACGTCAACGAGGCCATTTGCTCCAAGTAGTCAATCAGGGAATGCTGCTAGAAATCCGTCCTTCATATTAACGAATAAGCCGCACTTCTGCACATTGCAGTTTTCCTGTTCCATGTACAGTTGTAAAGCAGCATCCTCATTGATTCTACCATATTCTGTTGCGGGTGAAGAAAGGTCTTTGGGTACACGATACTTGAAACAAGTCTGGCACTGTACGTTGTGGTTCGACACCCACTAATATCGTCGTCCTTATAGAGCCTCATCATTTAATCATTACCTCGTCACTTCAAATTGCTCTTCATCAACAGTAAGTACAATAGGCACCGTCATATTACAATCCAAGAATTGAAAAATTGAGTCGTTCAATCTTTCAATATGTTTATTATTTATATAATGTTATTACGTTACATTACCTCGAGACGATCGACGTCCATCGTCGATCTTCAAATACTTATATAAGGAGGGGGGGGGGGGATCGGTGGCCGAGTGCATGTTTAGCGCACACCAGCTCGGAGCACGTGAAGCGAAAGCTCGCGCTGCAGAACCCACCCCGCCCCTGCCCGTTTCGAACTGGAAGAGCATCATACCGGCGTGCTGTCGTGTATCACTACTGCGTGGTGCACGTTAAAGACCCCAGGTTTGCGGTTGTACCGCACTAGCTAAATTGCTCATCTACACCTGAGACACCAGACGCCCACTAAGGCAGACTAACTTCCGGCTGTATAAACATACACACAACAATTTGCAATTAGACGCACAATCACAAAGAACACAGCGTGCCGCCTCTTTTCTTTGGACCGTCTTTTTTTTAACCAGCGCAAGCTCGCGCGTTCTCTCTTTTGAGACGGTTAGAACTAGTTAGAACTATACTTCGTTTCAGCTTGGGTCCAGACGCAGCCGATGCTACAAGCGCGAGCCTAGTGGCCCTGAACAGTGCTTGCACTGCACGGGCGCGCGTGCTTGGCAGGGACTCTGAAAGCCCCGAGCTCGCGCTTGTAGCATCGGCTGCGTCTGCACCCAAGCTGAAACGAAGTATAACGTTGATTAGAACTGTCGCACATAAAACCCGCGTTTCTCCTACCCGGCCGCTTCCTCCTCTCATTATGTGTAGGTGGTTAAAACTAAATAAGCTATAATAATGGTGTATTATTCATATTTAGTTTCAGTTTCAGTCAGGGGAAAGGAGGTTCGCGGGAAGTAGGGCAAATAAATGAGCTGCGCTCAGAGTATCGGCACTCTCTTCCCCGACAGTGTTGTGGGCGCCGCCATTTTGGTACTTGTGCAGAGCAGGCGCAACTGCCGATCGTCATGATTCAAAATTGCGACTTCCTCAGCATTAGATTCGGTGTTAGGAAGCTCATGTAATATTGCTTTGCTTTGTCGCAAACTGTTTAAAGTGGAGGACGGAAAAGCGTTTCTTGTGATTTCAGATACAGCTTCAAATAACTGGCAACCATGATTTTAAGCCACAATATGGCCAAGTGCCGCTACTCTGAAGCGTAGCTTATTTAATGACACTATTCATGCCCTTGTTCAAGAAGCTTGTAATACCTGGAGGGGCCATGAAGTGAGCCCCGTGGATTCCACAAGCCAGTACCTTTTGACACCTGCCTCTTCCTCATTGTTCCCGCTAGTGCCAGTAAATTAGCTACGCTTCAGAGTAACGACACTTGGCCATATTGTGGCTTAAAATCATGGTTGCCAGTTATCTGAAGCTTTATCTAAAATCACGGGAAATGATTTTCCGTCCTCCACGAATGTTTAAACAACCCGCGACAGAGCATAGCAATATTGCATCAGCTTCCTAGCACCGCATCTAATGCAGAGGAAGTCGCACTTTTGGATCATGACGATCGGCAGTTGCGTTTGCTCTTCACAAGACCCAAAATGGCGACGCCCAAAACAATTTTGGGGAACGGAGTGCCGATACTTTAAGCGCAGCTCATTTAGTGACTCTAGGCATGAAGTGAACTCGGGTGTATTCTTTCCCTCTTCGTCTTTATCGTTTATTGATTTCAATTATATCGAATAATGAGCACTTTATATCACGCTACGCTTGTGTAATTATTTGTCTTAGATTTATTAACCTGACCGAGTATTTAAACCTTCATATATCGATAGTAAATCTTCAAATATATTTTTTAAATGTGAAGGTAAAACGACACGGAGATTGATGATGATACAGACGCCAACGCCGCCCTCGAAAAGTTTTTGAACTTAGAAATCAGCAGTTTTGTCTGCCATCCGCCAGGTAGCGCAACAAAGCACCCAAACAGTTTTTAATTGTTTTTAAAATTAGCTAAGCTCTACAACTATCAAGAAACCAAAGCAAGATCATTGGGAAAATCTAATACATTGCAATGTATATCTATTCCATACAATAAATGTTATTAGATGCCAATAAATCTGTTTGATGTCCAAAAAAGATGTGCGTCCAAAGCAGGTAAGTTTGAAGGGCTCCCGTAGCGTTATGACTTTGAAAATAAAAAAAAGCCGCCGTCCACCTCTTGGGCAACTATTGTAGTTCTAAATGTTATAAAAGATTTTACCATAGTTTAATTATTTGCTCAGCGGAATTTGAATTACCATGACTGGAAGCACAAAAAAGTGCTACGTTTGATATAGAATATCTAAACAAAAAAATTTTACACAACATTAAATTTTTTTCTACATATTACCAATTATAAGCACTACATCTGTAGCTAATCTCATTGCCCTAGCCTTTGTCATTAAAAACATATTTGTGCTGAAAAATGTCAATTTTAGGGCAATATTTGGAGAGCTGAAAAAAACAAAGTAGTGCAAATACCAAAAAAGTATATCGTTACAATCTGCTCCGACATCATCTTAACAAAACTGCTCTATTGGAACCGTGTTATCTTTAATGAATCGTTCATAAAACATGAACCAGCGGAGCAAGTGAGGGTCCGCGCCATCATATTCGCAACGCTACAAATGCACATGAACAGTATAAACCAATACATACATAATATCAAATGAAAGAGGATTGTATTGCCTTTCGAATGACATCAATCCCACAAAACAGTATTTAAAAGGAGATGAGTAATGACCTGCCAAAAAGTACATAAACTGCCACGTTCAGTGGGACCGTGGCCTTAAAAGCCGCCAACAAAAGCCCATCATGGTCAGAAAATGTGGTTGGCATATACCTCGTCGGCCAAAGCCTGTGACCCGATTTTTGTTTGTTTTGTTTTGGTGATCCGGAATGCATGCTTTCTTTTCTGGTGGAGAGCTCAAAGCAGTGACACCATGTCACTGCTTGAAATTCCAACCGGTTTTAATAGGAACCAATTGGTTCTAGTGGATTCCAACTGGAAGCACACGAGCCAATGGGTCTCACCAACTGGAATTATATTTCCAGTTGGAATCTGAATGGGTTCTAAATGGTTCCCATTGGCAGTGACCAATTGGTTGTCCGCAAACCTAACTGGTACCAATGGGAAAATTCCAGTTGGGACCTAATGGAAATTTTTAACTGGGAGAATCTATGTTCTGTTGCTCAATGAAAGAAGTCCTGTTTCCGCCCTCGTCCTCGATGATTTATTATTTCAAGTATTCGCACCAATTTAACAACACGCTCGTTTTAAATTATTACAGCGAACGATTGCTCGCTTGTTGCAATTGTAACATCATCGGACCATTTCTGCACCGATCTACGTGACTCGGCACAGACCTGTTTGATTTAATTATGCTTCATACTAGGGCTGGGCAATCGATCGATTAACCTTCCGATTAATCGATGAAGGCTTTAATCGCGATCAAATGTTTTAACCGGTTAATCTGTTTTTTAGTCTGTACTCAAAAAGAAGTCAACTGGACGCACGCATGGCTCTATCCTGGTTTTCCGTTCCCAGCCAGGTGCCATGAGCAAGGATCAATTCTCGCGCCCGCGAAGCGTCACGTGTTCGAGGATATACATTAGAGTTCTGCGGAAGCCAGACGAACAAGCCGGGCCTGCAATTGATCCCCGCGCGACCGCGAAACTTCACGTGTTGAGGATCTATTACACATCCTGCCCAGGCAAAACAAACAAGCAGAAAAACAAGCTGATAAGCTAACAACGCCATGGTTACTTGTTCCAGTATTCGGCACGTAAAAATGGACGAGTTCAGGAGTATGAAAGGCAATCTCGCTGGAAAGTTTGGGTTTGAAGTAAACTCCAGCGGTGAAGTTTTTAACTCGAAGGAAGTCCACTGCATCATCTGCAAAAAGCCGTTTTCGTACAGTGGAAGCGTAAGTTCGCTTCAGTATCACCTACGAGCAAAGCGTCCATGTACGCCGCTGCAGCAAGGACCATCCGCCAAAACGCAAACAACAATCAACGCCTTCTAATCGAGGCCCCTTTCTCTGAGAAAAGAAGAAAGCATCGCCCAAGCCCTGACTTTTTGTCTTCCTGTCGGAAAATGTGTACAAACTTCTTTGTCTTCGGAGCTGGAGCGAAAATATTCGAGTCTTTGAATCGTTGAACTATATGTATCCTCAATTCTAAATGTCCTTTGCGCCGTGTAACAGAGAATAAAATAAGTCTCCAATGTAAAGACGAGTTGTTACATTCTTTTTAATATATTATTTATAAAAATCAATGCAACCGATTAATCGATTAATTAATCGATTAAAGGGTGGCGATTAATCGTGTTAAAATTTTTAATCGACGCTCAGCCCTACTTTATACCTTATTTACTCTAACTAAGGTTGATCCTTGTATAAAACTTCCAGAGAGCACATTTCCCCGGTTTCGAGAAAATACGACATTACTCTAAAGATATATGCTATAGGCAATACAGATCTGGTGCTAAGTATGCAGGTTCACGCAAAGCACATGACAGCTATTCGATATATGGTTGATTAAAATTTCACATATCGTAGTAGTGTTTGAAGAACAAAGTCGAATCACTTTACTTTCCCACAGATGATATGCATGCTAATACCGTATTTTCCAATGTATAAGTCGCAGTATTTTTTTATTCCAAACTTCCGTCGGTTCGACTTATACATTTCTGATGAAGGAGGAACGGCTCCCGCTGATGGCATCCTTTTTGGTGGCTCCGCTTGTGGCAGCATAGGTCCGCGGCTCCGGCAGAAGCACACAAAAAGTGTGGCTTATATACCAGTTGTCTTGTGAACGTTTATAGGGGGCTGCAGGGCAACTTACAGACTGGAACATCTGTTACCTGCCATTTACAGAGGAAAAACAACGCGGCAAAAAAAGGAACGTCCATTCAAAACTGAGAACGTTTTCAGTCATAGCAAAAACATTTTCACACAACAATACGAGATATTGAAGCACAGTAGAAGTCTCCACGTTAAAAATAGTTCAACATGCAAACTGAATGGCAAAACTATGGCACTGCATCGAACCAAAACAGCCCTGTAATATGGAAAGCTCAGTAGACTGACGTAACTATGCGTAATTAAGAACAACCAACATGAAACGTTTCCATGCAGCAATGAAGAGCATCCAATCAAATGTTGCAAAAGTAACTGAGACGATTTGTTCATAACAATGGTTTGCAACTTCCCACACGAAATTCTCAATCACCCTAATATCCTAATTCTTAAACTAAGATACCACTTTTGTATTTACGCTATATACCTTTCCAAAAGAGGACTTGTGGTCGGTTTTATTTTCAGAGTTCGTGCGTATGGCGCATGATTTGCTCGCTTTGCAAAGCGAGGAACATACGCGTGCTGGGCTGTGGATTCGTAAACATTCGAACGGTGTATACTTGTCTCACCTTACGATGAACCGTAGGCAATAGCACGGACCATCTCGGCCAATCCAGTGCTGCGAGCGTGTCACACGACTTCATGAGCTACATGTCGACACGTTTGTCCAGGAGCCACGTGCTACGTTCTCGACGCCGGATTGGCCGCGCCTGCTTGTAGCATCTGCTGAGGTTTATTGTAAAGTAAAACGGAATATAAAATCTCAAAGATCCGTTTTTTTTTTCATTTTGTATAATGTGAATTTTACGTGAAATAGTAGAATGCTGGGTTAGTTAGTTATCGAACATGATTTAAACAGTGCGAAAAGGACGGGACAAAAGTAGAACGGCCCAGGGCAAACGCTGTGTCGTTTTTATGATTTTCGGTACTTAAACGGTCACCCTCACCATATGCTAATTTTTCGGTAACCGGACAAAAGCTCACCGGACAAAAGCTCACCGGACAGAAGCTCGCCGGACAAAAGCTCACCGGACAAAAGCTCACCCGTTTTCTGACAAACCCGGACAAAAGCTCACCCGTTTTTTGACAAACCCGGGCAAAAGATCACCTCGATTTTTTTTTCGCTACCCGGGCGGAACACGAGCTTAAATAAAGTGCGGACGCGATGGACATTGGACCATTTTTAGGAGAACTTGTACCCCATCCACCAATGAGTTGCGAATTTTTAAAAATACTTTGAAAGAACGGGAGTTGGGCCTTTTGGAAAAGCACAAGACAGATGACTAATTTAGAAAACTGTGCGGGATTTCAGATAGGCTCGTGTTCCTTCCACCACAGCTTGTTCCACAAGAACCAACTACCAGGGAAAAGTCTACCGGTGTCATCGGCTACCTGCTGGACTATTTTGATTGCACGTATGTCAACGGCCGCTTCCGTTATGCTTCTGTTCCATCTGCGGTGGCACCCAGAGCGAATTCTTCCCTTCACCTGACTCTGCGCCGACGACGACTGGAGTTTCCCCGGTACGGTGGAATATGTACGACGCCACTCTTCAAGATAAAGACCGGATGAACAGCATCTGCGAAGGATGGAGTACCGGGTTCCAGAAGCTCGTCGGCCACGCCCATCCAAGCGTCTTGAGGCTGATTGAATGCCTACAGCAAAATCAGGCGCTCGTTGCCACGGAACTGACACAAGCCCGGAGAGGTGAGCCCACAGTAAAGCGGGTGCGAAAAACCACTCTGCGCCTGCAGAGTCGTCTTAGAAATATTTGCGAGGGCTTGCATGTACTATCGGGGAAAAATGAAATGCGAACAGAGGAGCGCGTGGCTTGCCGTACAGGCTGCGCCACCTGGAAGTGAGCCTAGGAGCGAGGGTGCGTGGCCTACTCCGATGTGTTCACGCCCTTCGCTCGGCACCTCTAAGCTTCGGCAGTGCGCCTCTCAGTGCGCTGAAACCTGTCACCGCTATCTTTGTCTGCTCGGCGCGTGGGCCGAGCTTCTTCGCACCGCACGCGCTGAGCCAGCAAAGATAGCGGTGATAGCTTTCAGCGCACTGAGAGGCGCACTGCCGAAGCTTGGGGAGCGCCAAGCGAAGGGCGTGAACACATCGGAGTAGGCCACGCATCCTCGCCCCCAGGCTCACTTGCAGGTGGCGCAGCCTGTACGGCAAGCCACGCGCTCCTCTGTTCGCATTTCATTTTTCCCCGATAGTACATCGAGATCTACCATGCAAGACTGCTGGAGCTAGTAGGGGACTGCATTCGCTTCTAACCAATCGATAAATAAACTTGTTTCTATTAAAATCAACAAACCATGCGCCTGTCAGATTTAATTTATCATCGCCTTTTTCTGTCGCACGCATGCACCTAAGTTGTCCGCACTCGTGTTAAGACCAACATAAAAATTTCTCGTGGTGAGCTTTTGTCCGGGTCTGTGAAAAAAATGGGTGAGCTTTTGTCCGGGTCTGTGAAAAAATGGGTGAGCTTTTGTCCGGTGAGCTTCTGTCCGGTGAGCTTTTGTCCGGGATTCTAATTTTTCGCAGGGGTCAAGGTGACCATGTGACCGCCATTCGCTGTCTGCAAAGTAGCCGTCCGCATTGTTGTTATAGGGGAGCGGCATAATCCGGGTCCTACGAACAGTGAATTCAGTGCATTTTGGATTGTAAATGAAAGACAACCTGTATCGGCCAAAATCAACATGTTCCAGTGTTGCTGCCCGTTAAGATGTATCCTGAAGGTGGTATGCCACCTAGAAATAAGAATATAGGTAGGGTTCGGAGTTTTCGGTTTAAACCGATAAAAACCGATAAAAGTACGCTGAATCCGTTTTCTAAAATTCGGTGTTAACCGAAAAAGGTCAGTTTTTAGGGCCGCATCGAGGTGGGTGGGGGAGGGGAGGACAGAGAGAGGGCTTTGCAAGGTTCGGCATTGTGTGACGTCTTTGTGATTGCCCCCTTCCAAGGTTCAACAGGCAACAAAAGAGGTCTTGGTTTGGCCTTCACGGGACATCTGTGTCCTTTCTGTGATGGGGCTAAGTGTGTCAAGTTCCCGGTCCTAAAAAACACCATCTTCCCGAGGGGAACCACGGGGTGATGCGGAGCATCGTGTTGGTTCCGAGGAAAGAGTCAGTTGCGTGCTGACGTCGAGAGATGGCGCCACCGACTGCCCTAGCGTAAAGCGGGTTTCACATGCAGCTGTTTTGGCCCTAGAGCGGCGCGATTTCTGCCGTCGTGGCGCTCTGGCCAGCACCAGCGGTTGAGCGGCACGTGCGCCGCGACGGCAGAAATCGCGCCGCTCTAGGGCCAAAATCGCTGCATGTGAAACACGCTTTACACCCTACGCGAGCCTTCGTCGCGGCTCGCGGCAGAGAAACTTGGAACGCTCGCCACTCGCTGTTTATTTGTTTTTCACACTTGAAGGAGAGGAGACTAGAGGAGGAGAGTTGCGCGTGCGCGCGCGGTGTGAGTAGAAGCGAACGCACGCGGAGTGCACGCAGCTGGTAGAGAGAGAGAGCGGAGAGAGTAACGCGCAGCTGTTGGAGAGGGGAAGGAGGAGAGTTGCGCGTGCGTAGTATGAGTGCGGACTACAAGGCCGCGGGACATAGACCCGAGCAAGAGATGCTCCGCATTTAAAAAGTTTGAATGTGGGCTAGTATAAGGTTTTTCTCTTCATGTACTCCAGAGGACATCGAGGAAAGCCGCTAATATCTTTGTTAACACCTTCTCTCAAACTCTCCTGTGGTTGAGAACATAAATACAATGAATTCTATTTCGTGCCACTCTGCTGCTTCTTGTACGGTCATCACCTCAGACGGTCACGTCGTCAGAATGGGAAGGAAAAAGAAGCGCGCTGAAGGTTATGCCCGCGAATTCCGCAATTCTGAGGTGTGTCCTGAAGGAGGTTGTAGCGAAGACCACGTATCAGGCACGTAGCCAGGATTTTGTTTCGGGGGGGGGGGGGGGCCGCCCATGACAAAATGCCGTATGAGGGGGAGGGGGAGAGTTGGTCCCAGCAAAATGGACAATTTCAGGTGGGGGGGGGGGGGGCCCGGGCCCCATGGGCCTCCCCCTGGATACGTGCCTGCCACGTATGTATATGATTCGTTATTCTTTGAGTGAAAGCAAATATCACAGCTACAAGGATCATCTGATCCGATGTCCGATGGTGTTTCTTTTATATTCACCGAAAAAAAAACGATAAACTTTTTGGGGAATCATTATACACCGAAAGAAAGCCGAAACTTGAATTTTAAAATAAACACCGAAGAAAGTACGCCGAATTTTGAAAAAATAAAAACCGAAAACGCGGAACTCTAAATATAGGCAAGTGAAGCACATTGTCATGAACCTAGAATGCGATTTATTTTTTTCATGATATCCAGCACAACAAACATTGGAACGTATACTCGAAAATGCGTAATGACTAGTAACCACGAAAAGGTTGTTGATATTTAAAAACCCTACGCTCGCGCTGCCGCACGCGCAGCACGCAGAGCCGTTTATAGAGAGAGTTTGGTCAATGGGAGGAGCCGGCAGAGGCAGTGTGTGCACCAGAAAAAATTGGGTTGTGTGCATGTTTTACAGCCTAGAGCTTGGTGTGCCTAAACGGGCGACGAGTCTCCCAGCTGTAGGTGAGAAATTTAGCCAGTGCAGTACAACCGCTAGCCTGGGGTCTAACGTGTATCACGCAGTAGTGAAACACGACCGCACGCCGGTACGATGCTCAGATCGAAACGGGCAGGGGTGGTGATTGAACACAGGATCCTGGGTTCTGCAGCGCGAGGTTTCGCTCCACGTGCTCTGAGCTGGTGTGCGCTAGCCCACTTGGCCACCGATTCCCCCTGGCGAAAAATAGTTTTATACCCCATTCACACGGCAGCGTAAAGGTACCTTTAGCTTAGGTCCCTTAGCTGAATGTACCTGTAGTAAACGGCGTTCTTGATCACACGCTAAATAAACGGAGCACTTTAAGTTGATGTCGACTGCATTCCAGCTTAACCGCGAGAGGAGCACGTGATAAACAATTATTCCTCGAAATCGGTTTGACGCGCAGTTTTTTTATTATTATTGTGCGTGAAATATCACATTTAAAACCTAAATATTATTTTTGTCTGCTTTTGCGGCACTTTACTTTTTTCTCTAACTGGATGGGCGCACCTAAATGAGTCTTGCTTTAAAACGTCCGACCCGTCTGGCCGCACTGGCCCTAAATCATCTGCGTTTACGAGTTTGCATTGCGAGGTGGGCGACCTTTTTCTGTTTAGCAGCTCCATTTTCTTGCAAAGTTCTCACTGAAGTAGCTAAATAGCGCCCGGCAGAAACGAACCACGACGGAGTCTCACGGTTACGCCAGTCACGCGATCGAAAGGGATAGACGGCGACGAAGATAAAGGGTCCTGGGCGGGAGAGTCGGGCGACTCGTCTACAACCTCGAAAAAGAGCTCGCAGTGGTCCATCGCGTTCGGGTTCGTAGCAGACATTGTTTTCCACGTGCCGCCGCTGCTACCTGCTAGCTAGAGTATGCGTTCCTCGTTAATGTATTATTCCATCACATTTGTGTTCACAATCATTTCATAATTTGATACTTATATATATTCAATTTGTTCTAATGCATCAAACAAGATATATTTATCTATCTGTGATATTATTTTGAGTTCGTGGGTCCGAGGCTACTCCCTGTAGCTGTTAAGGAGCTCGGCGAGCTCCGTTTAACACAGGACCTCCCTTAGCGAAAGGGACCTTTATGCGCCGTGTTATCACGATCTCCAGCTCCCTTTACTACAGGTACCTGTGCTAAAGGTACCTTTACGCTGCCGTGTGATTAGGGTATAATACCCAATTCACACGGCAGCGTAAAGTATCTTTAGCTTAGGTCCCTTAGATAAAGGTACCTGTAGTAAACGGCGTTCTTGATCACACGATAAATAAACGGAGGAGTTGAATGTAGTAATTCTTCATGGTGGAAGATAGGGTGCACGTGATGTTTTGATAATGATCACGCAGAAAGATCTAAGAAACGAATGTGTCGCTCGAACTTTGTTTTACTCGAACGAGAACTCATCCAACGAATGTGACCGCTCGGACGGCAGATTCACAGCCCTCGGCGCCTGGCGTACGGATTATGTCGATCGTTCCGTAAGTCGCGCTCTTCCCCCATGATTTTGGATGACCGTGATTGAAATATCACGTGAACCATATTTTCAGTCACCGAGAGTTACTCCGACGCACTCATTAATTACGTTTCTCGCGACCACCGCCAGGGTATTATTTCCGGCTTCTTGTTGGCCACATGCGAATTTGTAAAGACGCCCTGGAACACGCCCAGCACGCTTTCGGCCAATGGCGCCTCCTCATTTGACTCTTACACTTCGGAATGAAGGGCCCAACTCTCTGTATATACGGCTCTGGCCGCACACGCACGCCTTCCCCGTATAAAAGATCCGAGGTAAATAACCAAAATAAAGCGTTGACGAGCGCGCGCGCAAGATGCCATTTGTTTTAGGCTTTTGCTTTAGAACAGTGCTGCAGACGCCGGCACGAGCGGCGCGTGGAACTTCATCTCTGCATCCTCCTTGATGCTTGGGTAATTTATCAGTAGGTCTATTCAGTAGATTAGTTATCAAGAGACACCATTTTCAAATTCAGTAGACTCTCAGGTAGATAATAAAGGTTTCTCAAAGATTTGCCGCTCTGCGACCCGCGTCGGCCATGTCTACGCTCTCACCGCCCTCCCTTTGTCGTCGTTCCAGGCGCTTGCGTGCCTAGTTTCCTTTCCTTCCGCTCTCCGGGGTGGCGGTCCCAATGCGCGTGTCTACTTTCCGCCGGCTGGCGCCCCCGTTGCGCGTGTCTAGTTTCCTCCGGCTCCTCGGGGCGGGGTCTGTGTCGTGTACTAAACAGTTTTGCTAGTCATCCACCTTCACAGAATAAATTGGCTCATGATTTTTTCACACAAAAAAAAAATCGCTGAGGGATATTTTATTTTTAGGGGTGTATCCTCAAATTCTCGGGCTTTTGCCGTCAGAACATCCCCAACAAACTATTGAAATAGAAACACTCATTAGCATTTTCAGAGATACGTTTGCTCGAAGCTAACAGCTGTTTTCGAGAAATAGCCTGCTAAAAAACACGAAGTTTTTGCTCACGCTTGGGAACTGCATTACAAGAAATGTATTTCGGTAGGGTACAGCCTAATAGACTATAAAATTAGAAACATAATACAATACACACATTGGCCAGCGCTTGTTATTCTGACCGTGATCCCGACCAACATCAAGACTGACAGGCATCTCCGCTCTTCCTATGAGGTCACGCTATGGGCCCGGCCGCCTGACATTTTTGTTTTACAGTCGTTCGGGAATGATGGTGGAGACTATGGCATAGTGCGTTTCTACGATTTCATTTTTCAGTTTGGACTGACTTCTGACCGAACCAGGGATGATCCGTACGTGGCAGTGTTTTCTGTGATGTGAAGTGTGGTGTGGAAGAAACGTGGGCCCATGGAAAGCTTCACGGAAAGAAATTTGAGATCGGAATAAGTAGGAAGCGGTTTCGATTAGGCCTCGTTTTGTTGGACTCGCAGACGATAATTTTTCTTAACAACGCTACTGTTTAGTTCTATGTAATCTATCTAATCCTAACTCGTAGAGTTTTACTCGGACACACACACTTGTTCACCGGTTCCTTGGCTGGTTAAGGTCTAGTCTGCTGAGCCGTAGCCTCCTCTATACTGACAAAGCCTGGCAGATCGTCACGAGACGCGGCCGCCGAAAGTGAAAATGTAGAGCGGCAGATAAGAGAGTATGTAACGGGCGCCCCGCTGCGGCGAGACGCCGAAACACACTTGTCCCGAGCGATGGAATGTCCGTTCGTGCTTCTCGCGCTCCTCAGGCCGTGTCCTCGGGCTACCGCTTCTTTCCTCGTGGGGTTTCAAAACCATGTTTCGGGTCCTCGCCGCTGCAAAAGCTGTGCGCAGACTACATGCTCCCCGAGATTTGCTCTGTGCTACCAGATCTTCCCGCTCCAAATCTGCGACCGGGCCCTCTATGGCTCCGTCGTCGAGCTGCCAGGCTTTGTGAGCTGAGCACAAGAGCTCACTAAAGGAAAGACGACGACAAGCACACGCGAAACACGGAATGTCTAAACGTTCTAAGCTATGTGTACATGTTAAATACCCTCTACCATTGACGACATCATATTTGACGAATTTGACGACGTATTTGACGACGGGCGAACAGCGTGGGCGAACAGGCTAGCTTGCCCGGCGCGAGCCAATCGAGATTACCGGAGAAGCCGGACAGATCGGTTCACGTCAGGCCTATGTGGAGAGGAGGTATTGGAAAGGCCTTTCAGTATAGGTGGTGCTGATCCGACGTTCCTTTGCTTCATGTGAAGTCACGCAGCGGCTATGGATGCCAGCCCGTGACATTTGAGAAATTTGAAGTATCGTATCAATGCTTACAACACGTTTTGCAAATTCTAAGGTACACGATCATACAAAACAAAACAACATAAAAAAACTATATATATAGGCTCTCTCAACGTAATCACCACCACTAAAACTTAAACACTTTAAAGGGAAGCTCCAGCAAAATATTGATGGCCATTGATCTTTTTGGAATTTTCACCGTGTACTAAATATCCATCCGTTTGTCTACGAAATATTTAATCAAAATATTAATTTTCTTTCGAGAAAATGAATTTGGAAGTTTACGCGTACACCTCCGTTCTACCGTCAACAACGAGCAGGACGACTTGTGACGTGAAATGTATCCGAGAGCAGACGACGCTCCCTGCTCCCCATCGTTGTGCGTTGTAGTGATGGCGAGCGTCGTTTGCGGCATGCGATGGAGGGTGCCGGGAATCGGGGATTGGCTGTGGGGTGTAATAACTCCACGAAGAAATGCAGCAAAGTGACATGGAATTGGTTTCCGACCGAGAAGTCTCTGCGACGGAAGTGGGTTCGAGCGGTTCGATGCGAACACGGGCTCCTAGCGTTCGCGTCGTGCTAGAAAACAAATCACACATTGCTAGCAAATAAAACCTTCCATGTCATTCTGCTTCCATCGTAAACCGGAGACACGCAAAATATAAAAAACGTGTCTCCGGTTCACGATGGAAGTTCTTCACCAGCTCGCCTGCGCTATACCCTTTCTTCGATCATTCTGCTTCGAAGCTGCATCTGGGTTTCCATGTCAGCGGATTTCGAATGCTGCCCGCACAGGAGGTCCTCTCGGAGGCGATGTCGGCGGATCGAATGCGAACGGCGAATCGTCTGAAATCTCGTGCTGAAAATCTTAAAGGGATTGTCCGGTCGAAACCGGAAGTACTTAAGTTCTTGCGCTCGTTACGTTGAGGGAGCCTTCATGTAGACAAACGTCATTTTTATTTTGATATATGATCTCCCGTTCTTAATTAAACCTTTCATGAGCCTATGTACGAAACTGCACCCCGAATTTCGCCAGTGTCAATGGCTGACATCCGTAGGTGCTGCGTGACGTCACAAAACGCAAAGGTTTGTCGGATGGTCGGGATAACAAGCGTTGGTCGATGGATGTCTTGTACTTTGTTTCGAATTATATAGTCTCCTAGGCTGTACCCTACTTAAATACGGTTCTTTTAATGCAGTTCCCAAGCATGTGCAAAAAAGTCACGCCTTTTAGCAGGAAATTACTCACAGACAGCCATAAGCTTCGAGCAAACGTATGCCGTTTCGCGCAAACACAACTGTGACGGCCACCTATCGAACTAGGGGCGCTTGCAAAGCAAAGGATGCAGCTTTCGCCTCTGAAGCGGCACCTAAGTACACGAAGCGGCATCTGGGTACACATGTCAGCGGCGGATCCACTGGATCGGTGGTGAGGCTGCGGGTCGTTCCCTCAGAGGCGATGTCCGCGGGTCGAAGACAAACGGCGAATCGTTCAAATGTATGTCGTCACTTGACTTGGACGAGCTTGGTGAATCGTAGTCACGCTCCATTTTCACAGGCGGGTCAAACAGAATCTGGCTGCACGCGTGCTAAATACGACGTCTGGTATCGTTTCCAGATGGCCTAGCTGCTGGTTTCGGTTTCGCTGCATAATCAAATTGATTGATCCGATTTGGGCGAGGGGTGGATGGACGTAGTTTAATATCGTTTGCACAGCATCACACCTCAGCTTACGAACCTTCTCTCCGCTTAGAGCTCAGCTCGTAGCTCTCTTCTGTGAGATGATTGCTGCATAAGCGGGATCTCGGTGTTGACGGGAACCTAGTCCCTACGCACGGCGACGATCGACTTCGCTCGTCACTGCACGTCTCGCGGAAAAGCGTGGAACGTCATGTCTTGGCTCGCATGTGCTGCCCGGTGGTTGTGGCACCCAACCGCGCAACAAAAATCTCATCCAACTACGAAACACGTCGAGCACAACAACAAAAACGAAGCACGCTGAGGCAGACAAAAATGCTTGCTTTGTGTTTTGTGACGTCAGAGCTTCAATGTTGCCAACGAAAGCAGCGTTTACGCTAGAATGCGATTGGAGCAGCATAAATTCAATTACTCACGCAGAGGGGCATATAAAATTCAGACATTACACGTACGATACGTCTCGAGGCATTAACTATGATATTCAATTGTTTTCTCGAATACAAAATTTGACCGGACAATCCCTTTAAAACATTTGCTGGCCATTGCTTGCCTAAGACAAGCTTGATAAATCGATGTCCATTATTTCCTACGGACGATCGCGCCGTACTTCTGACTGCTTCTGACGCTGGGCGAAACAGGCTCAAGCTGCGCATGTGCTGATGTTCATACAACATCTCACGCCTCAACAAGATGGCAGACCAGTAAAGTTGAAAGTTAGTTTCGGTTTTGCTTATATTGTATTTCTGCTACTAAAATGTATTTAATTTTTTTTTTTTGGGGGGGGGGGTATTTATTTGTTCCTTTAGGCTTAGTTGCTTGTGCTCTCTCAGAAAATATGTTTTGTTGGAAACGTTAAAATTGACGCCGAACTAACATAAAAAAAAAAAATACGAGCGGCATTTCTTTTTTCAACTCGCAGTCAGAACAAGCGGCCACGTAATCTGGGCCCGTTTGTCTCGAAGCGCTAACCGCGGCCAAAGTTAGCCGCAGTACCTAGGAAAGGGATTTTAAATCACGTGACTGGCTCGGTAGGGATGCGGGGAAACATGGCGGTGTCCCCGGTGAGTGAGCGCCGCTCGCTTTGGAACTAATATGTCGTTGTAGCAGCAATATCGAGCGCGTTAGTCAGCAACGAATGATGCAGGAGGCTTTCGATTTGCATTTCCTCACTTAAATCTCAAAGCATAGGCAATGACCTCGCCGCATTTTTTAGATAGTCTTTCGATTCTGGCCAATCCTAAGCCTAAATGAACGCGATAATTGTCGGCATGGCAACGTCTTTGGAAAGTGGATTGCCTTGACTCAATCGGCCGGGTATTGATAGCACAAAAAGCAGACAGCGTCCCACTAGTCCTTTTTCTAAGTTTCCCAAGCGCCGAGGTTGCATGCTGCGAGTGTATACTCTGTTTCATACTTAGTGTGCAACGCTGTCAAGCTTTGGCGCGAGCATGGGGCTTGATCTCGGTGATCAGTTGCACGCGTTCTCGCTCAAACAAAACACAGATGAAGCCACGCGCTGCGCCAGTAGCCACAGGTATATGTACATGGGTAGCGAAGCTTCCATAGAAGCCCACATGTCGAAAAAATGGCGGCCCATGGGGCTGCTTTAGCGCCATCTATGAGTCGCGGGGACACTTCCGGCGGAACAAAAAATAAACAGGAAATGACGACACTTCCGAAGAAAAACGTGACGTCATGCGTGCGTGCGGTTTGGCGCGAAAATTAAACAAAAGAATTCCAGAGACTACAGGTAAAATGAACGACATATACACTAACAAGTCTCAAACATAGCTCCGTGTTTGAGCTTTGTTTGATACTTTTTAGTGTGTGTGTCGTTCTTTTTACCTGCAGTCTCGGGTTTTTCTTGGGATGTTTACTCTATACTGGATCGTTTACGCCCTTATTTGCCCTTGCTCTTATATTTTGTTCGAAATGTTTTTTTTCTGCAGCCGACTTTGTTAGCCGACCTGCTATGAGAGTAGTTTCATTTCGTCACACCATCGTGTCTTTGCACTGTGGTTAAACTCGAGCCGCAGTGTTTTGCTCTTTGTTCCTTCAGGATCCCTCGGAAATATGTGAGAAACCTTAAAGCGAATGATGTAAATTCACAAAAAAAGAGTGAATCAAATTGCTGGAGTGTGTTGCGTATGAAATACACTACAGTAACTCTAATGCAAGTCCAACGTCGCATTAACAGTCGCGTTTTATTTGTTTTATTCACTTACAATCATTCAATCAGATTACTCACTAGAATCATACAATCGGTATCCACTATTTTGAAAGTGTCATGGTGGAAGAAAACTAGTAGATCGGTACATAAGGCACATTATAACATAATAAGACAATGTACAATCGGCTGGATGTTGTGAGGACATTGACAGTTTATAGGCAGCCACTAATAACTCAGAGGTTTCACAGTGTTCCGAGGAAAACTGTGGTCACCACTGTAATACACAGAAAAAAAACTGCACTTGTCTACGCAGTCCTTGGGCAAGGTACCATATATAATGCTGAAAATATTTTAACTTGCATCTGCTGGTGCTGCTACACTGCAACGCAACGATTGTTTGGTGCAGGTCAAGGAAGCCAAGTGGAGTAAACCATCTTGGAGTTCTGTGGTATGCTGCACTTCATAAGCCAGTGTTGCTTCACAGCTTTAAACGCTATATATGTGAATCAGTTAGAAGACTACATTACTTTTCACGAAACCGAAGAAAATGAAAGGTTCGAATAGAACATGCCTACACTGCTTTAAAAAGTACTCTGGGTGGTCTCACGTACGTAGCCTGTGCACTTGCTGCCTAGCTTTACACTTTGCTGCTGTATCAAATAGTTCAGCATTTTTTTCCGCGCGAACCAGTGCAGCCTGACTCTGGCAGTCAGAGAAAACAAATCATCATAAACACTTTCGTCACATACAGTCAGAGACTTTGGAATCTTCTGGTGAAAAAGGACACAAAGAGTACGCCCTACGCTCTCCTTTGAAATTAGGTTGTTGATACATGTCTCGAAGACTTCCTCACAAGCTTCAACAAATAATCTGAAAGAAGCAGAAGGAACTGAGACGTTTCCAAAGTCGGAGTCGGCAGTGCCTTTCACACTCAAATACAAGAGCACTTGATTTCCTTCAGAAAAACACGCATTTTCTGTCCTCAGCTCAGCATTTCTGGGATGTTCCTACACAGGAATGAACCTTGAGGAATTTCGATGCCAACCACCCAGCAAAATAAACTATGTTGTTCTCTTCTATTGTCGAAGGGTAGTTTGAAGGCGAATCGTCTGCCGTGGTAAGAAAAACTGTGCTTCGTAAGGCAAGAGGAGGACAAGGTGCCAAAAGGCCTGCTGGGAACGTAGCAAGGAGAGACATCATGTCGTCAGCACAGTTTGATTTTTCCGACAGCTTGAATAGGTTGCTAATCAAAAGGTGCCTGAACGCAGCCTGAAATTGACGGGAAGTGGAGTTCGTGTTTGCACCGGATTTTAAATGTATAACAGCAAAAGTGTTTTCAATGGTGTCCTGGTTCAAATGGCGGGTTAAAAGGTAGGAAAAACCGTAATTAGCCGTGAGGTGATTGCTGAGCAGCAGCAGTGACCTAACTGTCATGCAGAAGTCACGAATGCAGTGCGGCTGCCTTCTACACCCGAGTACTTGCAGGCTTTTAAAAACCAGAATGCACTCTTTCAGAAACTCCTCATGGATAGAGCCGTTACACATTGCAGAGGCATATGGCGTCTTTGCAAATTTCTGCCAGCTATTTAGGCTGTCAAAGAGACGGTCAATTCTTTCAACGAATCTCGCTGTGTGAACAGCTGTGGCTGGCAATTGCTGAAAAGTAACAAGGGCATACATTGTAGCTGCGCAGTGATTGCTAAACACTTGAGCTGCTAGCTTCACCAACATCTTTGACGAGAAGGTCAAATTAAAATGCTTCTCGTTCAGCTTTGGCATAGAACGGATCTCAAGTTTACGGTCCTTTTCATAAGCTTCCTTGATGTAGGAACTTTTCACTATGTAATCACCAACTTTGAAGTCGTATTTGAATAACATGTTTCTGAGGCACTTCAAAAGGTGCGGAGCATCGAAAGGGAAAAAAGTGGCTTGCTATTGATCTCTACGTAAGACTTTTCGGCAGTTACGATGCTTGAAAAAGAGACACGTTCTGGCTCCCTTGATCGCATACAACAGCTACCGGCTCCAGGCCAGCGTCCACAAGGGCGCTGTAGCACTGGAAAAAGAGATCTTTTGGGACATCGGAAGGTGTGCCTTTGTGAGCAAAAAAATAGCCAAGCGGCTGCTTCCACGGTCTTCCGACTCCTTTCGCCATGAACATGAGAGCCTTGTTTGCCAGCTTTTTGCCTTGCTGTCCACTATGTTCTTCAAGTCCTTCGAACCTGTCAGACGAGGGGTTGTATGAAAGCTCTTTTTTGATGTGCATTTCATCAAAGACTATGCTGCAGGCCCGGTCGGCTCGAGAAAAGAAGCTGCCCGCCTCTTTATCAGCTCGAAAATGTCAGGGTAAAATCCAACCCTCAGTGGCACACGCTGAAGCCATAGCTGCAGTGACCTTACTGATGGCAGCCTGAGCAGTCGCCTGCAATACTTATAGCCTTTGGGGCTATGAAAGTAGAGGCCTAAAGCAAAGGCTTTGTTGTGGCTGCACCATCTCCGGCCAAACCGGTTCACATTGCTCATTCTAAGCTGGGCTTCAACGAGTGCAGCGACAGCAGGAGACACATGAACGCGGACACTCTCAACGACTTCGGCAACAGTCCTCATCTGACGTTGTCGTTGCAGCCTTCTTTGCAGCCTCTTGTTACGCTCTTGAAGCTGTCGCACCTTGGCTCTCAGGGCGTTCATCTTCTTCTTGTCGATGCTGCGGCTTTTGCCGGGTGCTGCAATTTGACAAATGACCCAGATCAGGTCTCCAAGAAAAACTTGCATTCGCCATCAATTTATTAAATGTGTAATCTATTCACACTCAAGAATACTCCTCAATGATTTGAAGTGTCTTTAAACAAGAACAGCAAGTATGACAGACTACACATATGCAATTCAATTTAAGGAAAGCAGCAGTACATCTTTATGTCGGACTGGGCGCTTCATGTTGGCCAGAGACCTGATAGTCCAAAAAGACAAGGGCGCACACAGAAACATGCAAGTCAAAATAGGCATCCAAACTGTGAAATGCATTTTCTTAAAGCTTGACCATACCTTACTTATGCCCATGGCACTGTAACAGTGAAGCGCTCGCACAAAAACAGGCAACTAAAGTTTGGCAGATAGGACAAGGGACAATGACAGGCTCAGCATCACACACATATGACCAGGGCAGCTTTTCGATAACTATAAAAACACTGTCTTACGTGAGGTTTTGCGGGAAGACTTATGATTCAGTGAAACCGGTTGAGCTGTTTTGATTTGATGGTGTTAACACCTGCGTGTGGAACATTTTGTTTGTCTTTTGTGTGCTTGACAATGACAATACCGTGAAACACAAAAATGTGGTGAACTTTGAACAAACTTCGATTTGTAGCTGCCTCAACGCTCTGTGTACATCATGAAGAGTAAAAACACGAGTCTTACGCACAGATGCCCTACTATATATCTGTGTTGTACCACTGATAACCACGCCGATGATCACGACACTAGGCTCCTCAGAGCCAGGCCGGTACAGGTAAATTTGAATATCGTGGGCACTTTTATAATGACGGCACACAACGCTGCGAAGTCAGAGTGATTTCGAAGTTAAAACATTCCTAGTATAACATATTACGCCTTCAGGTGTAGTTTCTTGTGCACATCCAGACAACCCTAATAGTTTTAGGTAAAACTAACAAGAGTTAAGAGAAGACCGAACAAGGGGGCATGACATCACACAGCAGGCATGTTACTGACAGTAGCGTAGTCTCACCTTCGAGAGTCGAGGGGAAACCGGTGCAGCGAGATGCCAGCCGTGCGGGTGTCGCTTTCACACACTTCCACGGAGCACCGTTTCTTTGCGTATCGCGCTGTGCTCATCGTCGCAAAGGACGTTGAGCCCTTGGACGCAGTAGCGTCCAAGGTCCAAGCGCACGACTGCCGAATTCCCGCGCAAGTAACTGGGCTAATCACGCCCGAGCAAACAACAAAACTTCCCAGACGGTGTTAACTGCCGCTAAAACAATTAAAAGCGAAGAGCACGTGGAGGCCCAAACACAAGCAAGCAGACGGACGTCAGCAGCCTGTCTTTCCGCGCGCCACGAGATCTACAAAGAACTGCAAATATCGCTATTGCTAGCCGGCCTTTTTGCTAGTGGCGTACAGAGGACGCTAATAAGAAGTATGCATAATATTAGCAAAAACAAAGACAGTTTTGAATTTTGTAGCGCGCCAAATATGATTGATAATATCTAATAATTATATTTAGCTTGTTTAAAAATACAAATGATTATACTGCTAGTCACAAACTAATTAATTTTAATAATGTTTGTCCCCACCTCTCCTAGTCGCGCTTCAATCGCATCCTTCACGTGACCCTCCAGGTCGATGTCGCTGGCGATTTGTTTTGAACCGCTTTTTGGCCGAAGCTTCGCTACCCATGTACATATACCTTGCCAGTAATACAAAAATATGTACACGCTGATTATACAAAGTTGTGACCTACCTACAAACTTCCATGTGAAAACGGCAATTTATAAGTCATCATAGGTGTCATCTTTAACACTTTGTGGAGTGCGCTTGAGTGCGGAAAAAGAAAACTGTGATTATAATTTTACAACAACGCTTCGTTTTTCGCCGTTGGTGTTCATTTGTATTACGTTCCAGCGCTTCGCCAGGTGAGGGAAGTAAAGAAAATGTAGGTGCGTTTGCATTTTTTTCGACGGAAAAAGCAAGAATATTTACACTCGTGTCTTTTTTTTTTGGTAGCCCGTACATTTTTAGGTTTTTATTTATAAAATAAATTGGCAGATATTTTCTGAAGTGTTTTATTTTTCAAATATCGGTGTTTTTTAAAGACCGGAGAGTATACTGTAAAAAAAAACAACTTATATCAAATGGAAAAGGAGGGTGTTTCAGCCAACACAGTCTTACGTCAAAAGGCATTTTCCAGAAATCGGTGCTTTTTGCTCTTAACCTATGTTGTATGTTTAGACACCGAAGGATGTTTATAGGTGTCATTCGTTTCAAACCGGAGAATCTGCGGCCTATATTACTTTGGTCATCGACAAGCAAAACGCAGTTGTAGATACGTGCAATAAAGCTCAACAGAAAAGTGGAAGTAGTCAAATTTGGGGGTTTTACGTTCCAACCAACGACGGAGCATCTGGCACGCCCCAGCGGAGGACTGAAGATTAATTTGGACCACCTGGGGATCTTTCGAAGTGCAACCGAAAGCTCGGTTACACGGCGCCTTCTCCGCAATCAGCCTCCGTCAGATTGCGGGCACCTCGGCCGGGATTCGAACCCGCCGCATGGGGATCCGTAGGCCAGCGCTCTCGCCTCGGAGCCACCGAGGCGGCTAAAAGTGGAAGTAGGATAAATCCACAAAAGGCGATTTCTCAGTCAATGAAAACCCACATCGAGAGTTCCAACATCAACTCTGACACCTCGTCACCACAAGATGTTGCCTGTTCCTCAATGTTTGGTTTGCGCCCGAGTCCCACTTGAGCCACATTTGGTTGAGTCTCACTCGAGCGACAAACAGGAACCACCGACACCAGGAAGCCACAGATACTCGCAGAATTCACGCGATGGCACCATTCACAGGCTTCAAGCCACGTGTGCTTACTTCGCGATCATCAAGAGTCTGCAGGCCTGCCAAAGTTATCATCGCGCGCGTGCTGTACATGACGGTTGTTTCTGTTTGAAGCTCTAGTGAGACTGTCTGAGTGAATGGGCTCCATCGTCTGATAGCGACGAGCACGCAGTACGTCGCTGATAGATGCGCGCAAAGACTCGCCCCTTTTCTGGGAAGCCGGGTAATCGTCAGCGTTATTCTTTTGAAGGCTTTTTACATTGCAGGTGCTTGAGAGGTAAAACCAACCATGATTGTTGTTTTGAGACGCCATATTCGTTTCAACACTTCGCTATCTTATTGTATTGAGCAAGAAATTATCGGTGCAAAAGTAGGTCGTCGACTGCTTGGAACATATGCCCAGGGAGTTTTTTCCTATATAAAAAAATAACATGGCACAAGACTGTACTCAAAAGAAAACCATTTCTAACTGGCCTCCATAGCTTCTCCATATATGCTAGAGTTGAGAGCCAGCCTCCACCGAAACAAAAAGAACCTCATTCGAGGCAAACTAAAAATAATCATAAAGCCGGTAAGCAAAAGAGGAGCGACTACCACATTGCCTCGAACAAAAAGTGTAGTGGTGTTCGCATCTTTCTTCCCTCAACTCCATCTGTTTTTGACGGAGAGAAAGATACGAGAGCGCGATGGGACGGCAGAATGCCGAGCTCTTGTTGGAATGATTAATGGGCGGACCTAAATCTTGTGGCCTTTTACACTACCGCGTTCGTCGAACTCTTTAGAACAAGGAACACCGGCGATTGGCTCTTGGCTCTCGCATTCGAACTCGTTTGACGAGTTCAGTAGAGACAAAAGCAGCTAACTTCATGTCTACCCACTAATCGTTCGATCTTATGGAGAGTATTCACTGGCGGCCATAGCTTTGCGCGCTGCTGCTGAGCGCCTGCTGATGGCGAGCTTCCGCAGTTCTTTTAAACCCTGCATTCCACACCATCGAGACTGAGAGTCTTAGCGACCAATTAATGCGAGCTTGTTATGAGCATACGCTCTACACGGCACCCGCAAATATTGCGTCCAGTAAATACTCATACTCCTCTTGCAAAGTGCCAGGGGGCGTGACCGCGTGCACGAGACGCAACCATGTATCGTTTACTTCGGCGTTTGGAAGACGCTACGACAAAAACGACGTTGAAGCGTTCAATCATGCACGAGCCTCAATGAAAGGCTGGTGTTTGTCAGCGTTTGTTCATGCGCGTAAAAAAAAAAAAATAATAAAAACACAGACGTGGCTTTAGCGTCCTATCGAAACGTCAGGAATGCATTCTTCTCAGCTGTTTTTATTTCGTGTTTTCTTTCAATGCGCCTCCCAGTAACACGAGGGACCGTAAGAACGCGCCATCGAAACGCAACCTAATTAATATTCGATTTTGCTCTCGAGGCGCGCTGCTCAAAGTTTGAGAGCTACAGGCTTATAGAGGATATATAATAATCAAGATGAAAAATGTTCCATGCATTTGGACCACTTCGGAACGGTGGGTCATAGTCCCAGACATCGGTGGTCCCACAATGCCTTTAGCTCTCAAGATTTTGAGCAGCGCCCCTGCGAGCAAAATCGAATGCTTTTAGGTCGTGTTTCGATTGAGCGTTCTTACGCTCCCTCGGGTTGCTTAAAGGAGCTATGAAAGAAAACATAAACAAAGCAGCTGCAGGAAATACAATCTTGGCGTTTTGATAGGACGTTCAAAGCCACAAGCTGATTACATGTTTCAAAACAGCCCTCATGGTGCAACCCCACCGTGCATGACGTTCTGGTGCATTTTGGTGGTTTATAACTTACTTTTCATGTATTCTACTTTTAAAAAGTTAATATTAAATTAAAGGAGCTGGTTTAAAGCAATACCTTAATGTATGGATATTACAATTATTTTTAGTTTTTAGTTAATTATTCAACTTTTAATAGACCACAGTCTCCAATATTAAAAACTTATTTCTCCATTTATAACTTCCCATTGTTCACGATATTTTAAGTGAGCATTCGGTTGGATACAACAAAAAAAGTAAGCAACACGTTCTACAGATGATGTATATTGTGGAATAAAAAAATAATGTTTCAAAAGCTATATTTTATGGTGCTCTAAAAAGGAATCTCGTCAGTTAATCAGAATTACGAGACATTAAATTACAAAGCATTTTTAGATATTACATTTTCCAGAACTCACCATAGCGATGTATTACACGTGAAAAATGTTATTAGACCTCAAACTTTTCCCATTCAATTAGGCAAATGGCAGTTCTTAATATGAAATACAGATGGCGACACGTGTTCAAAAATAATTTGATGGGCATTTGCCGTCTGTGCCGCTTGAAACGCCACGTGAAAGACAGAAAAAGCGCCGGATGTTAGGGTGTCAGATACCTGGATGCCCTCAGTGATCAAGCCAGAGATATCAGAACAACAATCGTTAGGCTGCGGGTGCGCCACGGCTGATTTTGCACGTTCTACAGTGCTTCGGCACACATGTCTGACGCGATCCAAAGGAAATGAGCACCTTGAAAGAGATTTCGCCATTTGGGATTCCGCCACGTAAGCGAAAACATTTGAATGTTTTTTTTATCACTTGAAAGAATCATGTTCGCAATCAAACTATGCTTGTGGGAATTGTTCAACTACATTTTGTTTCAAAAATGACCTCGGTGTCTCTTAAGTGGCAATGATATTAAAACAAAACAAACGCATTAAAAGTCTCTGTGCCTTTGAGCCAACGCGCTGGCCCATGAATCCATATCTATCGTTCCCGCAATCTAAGGGAAGCCAATACTAAGATTTCGGCTGCACGCCAAATGATCTCCATTTAGAAAAAATAAACCCGCATTTTTTTTATTGGGGCGTGTTAGGTGATGTTTGTTTGTTTGGCTTGTAAAACCCCAATATCTGAATAGTTGCGTTTGCTTTACCTTAGTTCGGAGCGCAGTCAACGCTATGGGTTGATGAAGCCACTGAAGCAGCGCCAAGAACGCGAGGTCAAGCAGTTCGTTCTCTTTCTGTGATTGTGCGGTCGGGCTAAACTAGAGCCACAAAATACGCTACGCTTTATACACAACATCTTGATGCTTAAAATGATGGTTGTGAGTTATCTGAAGTTTTATCTGAAACCACAGGAAACGCATTTTTGTCCTCCACAAATGTTTAAACAGTTCGCGACAAAGCAAAGCAATATTACGTGAGCTTTCTAACGCCGAAACTAATGATAAGGAAGTCGCACTCTTGAATCATGACGATTGGCAGTTGAGGCTGCTTTGCACTAACCGCCAAAATGGCGGCGCTCACAACAATATCAGGCAAAAGGTGCCGGTACTCTAAGCGCAGCTCATTTGGTTTAGCTCTCTAAGCTGAATAAACGAAGCGCACTGGAGGATCGTTGGCCGAGGGTGTTGTGACACCGCAGATCAGAGCACGCGGAGAAATGCGCCAGCGCGAGCTCCCTTCAAAGCACGGAGTTCACGCTGCAGAACCCTAAAAATTCTGCAGCTCACGCAACTCACCAACTACAAAAACTACAACGGGTAACACTGTCGCCCCATAGAGTGTTTGCGTTGAACTTTTAAGTAACGTCAAAGGTGCCAGTGCATGAGGCCCATTTCTCGAGCGGCCCTTGGAGGCTTAAAGCGGTGCCGCACTAAAATGACTGGCCCTTGTAAGCAAATGGTGGCGGAGCGCCCGCTTGGGGCACGTCTCCTGCGCGTTCCCACGACAATGGTTGGCGGTCCTGAGAAAAACGCCTTTATCAAGGTGCTTTAGCAGGGACCTTGGGTTCTGTGACCACTTGCATCCTACCGTCGTGCGATCGTGTATCACATATACTGCGTGATGCGCGTTAAAGACCCCGAGCTAACAGTTGTACTGCACAGGCTTAATTCATAATCTACAACTCGTGTTTTTTTACAGCGGAGCTGTTAAGGGTCTAGTTTTCTTAGGATGGTGTCCACCGCAAAAAACTGAAGACACCGAACTCTGGGCACCAACAGCCATCTATGAGCGACGGCGGCAAGCACGTATCTGGTTGCCGCCGTCGCTCATAGATGGCGGCAGCCTCTCCACTCTTGCTTGCCGACTTGCGGCCGGCCATTACTTTTTGAATCTTTGAATATGCGGCTCTTAGTTATGATCAAACAGACAATAGTTGTCGGACTTCTGGAAGAATATTATACAGGGTGTTTCAAAAAACGCAGGCCAAATCGCTCCGGTGAAAACTAAGCATCGCTGCAAAAAAGGTTCATGCCGATGTTGAGTGTCTGCCCAAGAGCCCATTTAGAAAAAATAATAACGTTTAGAAAAAAATACTCTTTGAAAAGTTGTTTTTCAAAGTAACTTTTCATTTTTTTTCATTTTAAGGCCATAGTTTCAATTAGAATCTTACTGGGCATCATCAATAACTCCTATATCAACCCTTTTTACACAGGTATGAAATGATGCCGAGCATTTTATCATGTTTCAAAAAAACCTTCAATTGTCAGCGCGTACTCTGGTTTCGGATTCTCATCCAAGCGCATCTTGGCGGCAGCTGTCCTGCCCTCCGACGGCTGAAGCACGGAACCGAAGCCAGCCCAGAAGTCAAAGCTCAATCTTGCAATGTCATGCTCTTTCGAACAGCGAGGTGTTCCTCATCGCCTAGCCAGGGCGCGCGCTATCTTCTTTGTTTTGTTTTGTTTTTTTACGAAAGAGGTAAGGGAGGAGGCGGACGGGCGGGGCGAGACTGGCGAATCGTCTGGCCTTGGTTCCGCGCTTTCGCCGTCGGACAGGCAGGACAGCTGCCGCCGAGATAAGAATCCGAAACCCGATTATGTGTCAGATTGAAGGGTTTTTCAAAACATGGTAAAATGCTTGGCATGCTTTATATCTGTCTAAAAAGGGTTGATATAGCGGTTATTGATGATGCACAGTAAGTTTCTAATTAAAAACTATGGCCTTAATTGTAACAAATAAAAAGTTACTTTCTAAAAAAACAAAACGTAAACTATTTTTTCCAAATGGTATTATTTTTTTTTAAAAGGCGGCAGACACCAACTGGGTATCCACCTTTTTCTGTGCGATGCTTAGTTTTCGCAGGAGCGACTTGGCCTGCGTTCTCTGAAATACCCGGAATAACTAAGAAAATGGCAAGTTAAAGCAAAGACAAAAATCTAGTGCAGTAAATAAAAACACTGAACTAATAAAATGATTTTAATTGTGTTTTAAAAGGTTTGAGCGTACAAAGCTATAAAAGCGAGCTTCATAGTTTATAAGGCATTAAATAAGACTATATTTATATATCTGTGATTTTTATTTTGAGTTCGTGGTGTCGAGGCTGCCCAATGTAGCTGTAAAGGGAGCTTGTCGAGCTCCGTTTAACACCGTAGCCTCCCTCAGAGAATATGACCTTTATGAGCCATGTGATTAGGATCTCCATCTCTCTTAAATACAGGTACCTGTGCCGAAGTTACCTTTACGCTGCTGTGTGAATTGTGTATTAGCCTATTAGGCGACAAACTGGCCAAATATTGCCCGAAGCAAAGCACAGCACGAAGGCACCATAGTTAGAACCAGAACTCGGCGTTCTTACATCCCAGCTCGCTCCCATCCGCCCCCCCCCTCTCCTCAGTTTCTCGCCGCATACTACGTTTTCCATAATGTGCATCTTTAATGTACTATCACGATCAATATGAGTGCGAACACCGCTCCGCGTGGCCCGCGGTACTATCAGTGCCCCCTGTCGACTGCTCTTTGAAGTACGCGTGCACCTTGGTTTCGAGACATTTCGTCTCTAGCGATCGCCGCACCACTCTGCACTTCCGGGTCGTCTGCTGCGAAAAACGGTCGCGCGAAACCGCGAAACTGTTCACTAATGACGAGCATTTTTCGCTAGCAATGTGCAACAGCAAAAATAAATTGTATAAACATCTTTAGGTTCATCCTTTTGATTAGGAAGTTTTAGTAGAATATTCCCCTGACTCCGATAACAATACCCGATACTTCGCCGACGACATTAAGCATGCATTATATTGTTATCGGAGGTTTCAAAACAATCAACTAAGCTTGGTAAAAGCTTGGTCTGCTGGCCAAGTCGGTAATTGACATTCATATTAAAAATATCGCAAAAAAGACGGGACGAAAAAGACGAAGAAGCGCTTGTCCTGTGCGCTGCTTCGCCCTTTTTGTCCCGTTTTTTTGCACTATATTTAAAATTAACTAAGACTGCCTATTATTTACTTCGCGTGAGTTTTGCGATAGCGAAGGACCACCAGCTCGCACAGGCAAGAAGTTAGCGCGGTGCGAGCGTGGGTGATACTTTTCATCATAAAAAACTGCGCGAAAGAAACGACGATGACGTAAAGAAACAGACGGGACGTCCTCGTGGTTTTTATCGCGCTGTTTTTCATGATGAATTCCCACCAACTCGCCCAAATATTCATTCTTCTAAATGATACCCTTCGCTCATTAGCACTGTAAAAGCAACATGACACAGCATAAAGTTCAGTGTCGCCGCGGGTTATCGTGCGATAACCAGACCACTACTTTGCAGCTCGTACGCATTTGTCAGGGGAATAAACTACTAAAACTTCCTAATCAAAAGGATGACCCTAAAAATATTTATACAAATATTTTTGCGGGCGCACATTGCTAGCGAAAAATGCTCTTCGTCATTGGTGAACAGTTTCGCGGTTTCGCCAACCGTTTTCGCTAGCAGACGACCCGGAAGTGCAGAGTGGTGCGGCGATCGCTAGAGACGATACGTCTCGAAACCAAGGTGCACGTGTCGACATGAAGAGAAGTAGACAGGGGGCACTGATAGTACCGCGTGACACGCGGAGTGGTGTTCGCACTCATATTGATCGTGGTAGTACATCTTGCCATAATCTGTGCATCTTGCATCTTCACTGTGCAATGCGCAATGTACAAATTGCACAAATGTGCGTCTTCAACGGTGCTCATTTATTTTATACATTTGCTATCATTGGCCTAACCAGTTCCACCAAATACATGCTCCGTGATCTCACGCTTTTTTTTATCTGCGTGATTAGATTAGTCTATAGTTGGATAGCGCTAACTCAGCAATTGGACTCGAGCCCAATGGCGAGAATCCTTCGAGGCGTTGATTGGACACGGGGCCGAGTCAAACGCTGATGCAATACTCGTGGCCAATCGTCGTCTTCGCTCGATGATAATGAGATGACGTCGAGGGTGTACTGCACAGCCCTCGATTATTCTAGGTGGCGTTGTATGTGCCGCAGGAAACGCATGCGTCGAACAACCAGTCGAACTTCGCCCTCCAGAACAATCACTTTGCGGGCGGCGAGCACCAGCCGCTGTTCTAACGATGCGCGCATCTAGCGCGAACACCGGAGGGAGAAACTCGACGTTTCTTTGTGACTATTAGCTTCACCGGTTCTAACCTTTATGCGTCTCGCAATAGCGCTGTGTTTGAATATTCGTACATTAGCCTTATGCTAAATTAATGGCATAATCTGTATTATATTTAGTAATAGAAGATGCCCAACATAAAACAAAGTCGAAACGCAGATTAGGTTAAGCAGATACATGCTGTCGACTTTAAGCATTTTGTCGCCTTGAAAAAAAATATGTAATTTTAAAACTTTACTGACGACACGCTGAGAAATAGAGAGAACTAGGAGTAATTAGTAATATTATATAAAATTGCGCAGAGCGTTTGAATTTATTTTCATTAAATGTTTAAGTCGGACGGTTAAAGTTAGGCAACTGCCTTGACCATCATGTATTTATCACCCTCGGGGAGTTTTACACTCTAAAAACTTTTTCTCAAAAGGTTTTTCGACTCCCCAAAACTCTTTCAGATTGTGAAGAACGGTTTCGTCTGATATTATCCTGGCGCACTAGAAAGGCAACTGTGTGATTAAAAACTCCAGCATCAATAGAGGAGTATAAAATAGACCTCTAAAGGTACTTTTATGGAGAACCCTTTTTGGGCTGCTTTAAACAGCTTTTTAGGGTGCGAAATATAGACAAGCCGAAAAACCCAAAGTGTTCTTTTCGGACCACATTTCTTTATAATGCATTTGAGGAGATAATTGTCATTTAAAATTTCTCTAAGCAGCTCAAATTTGTGAATCAGACATTTAATGATTGGTTACAGTGCTAATTTCGTAATCACAGTGTAGGCGGAAATTAATATTAGATGGTCAGAACAATTGCTTAAAATATAAAGAAAAACTACAATATTTCTGGATATTGATATATAAATGTTTTGCGCTTTTCAACACGATTTAAAAAGTCCGCAAAGAAAGCGCAGCAAGCCCTGCCAAAAATAGATCATCTAATATCAAGACCAACCATTCCATTTCTGTCATTTCTTTTAATTTGACTAGCACCTAGCAGTAATTCCAGCCAGTATTGTATCTCCAACGTGACCTCAAAATCTACTAGAAAAAGTTAATTGCAGATTTCATTTCATTAGCTTATTCATAATAAGGATTATTTCATTCCTGTAATGTACGCCAAGCCTGACAAATACATGGTGATAAAGGCACTTAGCTAACTCTCACCGCTCTTTTGTGAAAAGTTTGTTCAAATTAAAATCAACCATTTTGTATAATAAATAAAATGAGGGATACGTGTCTACGGCAAGCAAACTTTCGATGGTTAGTATTATTACGTACGTGATTAGATAAATCATGTGATTAAAGAACGATATCTCACGTGAATGAATGATGAATCAGGTCATCATTTTCATTCGTAAATATCATAACCCGGCCTAAGTGGTGTGATAGTCATAACAAAATTTATTCTAAAAGTATGGATGGTGCTCTGAATTCTGCCGGAGCTTACCCATATTTGCAGTGCCAAGCTTTGATGTGAGCAGGAATAGAAAGGTAGGGGCTAGCTGCCAAACAAAGAGTTAAGAAAACAAGTTAGAGTTGCGAAATTTAAATGAATATGGCAAAACTATGCACGAGACGCTCTTGCCAAGCCCATGCTCGAGGTGAAATAAGTTCCAGCGGAATGAAAGGCAGGAAATCACCTAATAAACAAGGCAAGACTGCGGATCGAAGCAATCAGACCGACCCTCAGATGTGAGACAAATAGAATATGGAGAACGCGCGCGAACACGACGACAATGTCTATAAAAGAGCGAGCTTTTTCGTTTTTCTCCAATCATGCTTCCTGGAATGCTCGAGGTTGTGAACTTTACTTGAAGTGTTGACGAAATCACAAATAGTGTCGCTGAACTCTGTGTCATGTTGTTGCATTCGAATTATTCAAAATTTTCCCGACAACCTACTCCCTCTAGCCGAGTGTGTTTTGTTATACTTTTTCTTCATTGAACGGAAGAAGTCACGTGACCTGTGTTGCGGTCACAATTATCATCATTCTTTTGAATCGCCGCCATGAACCACCATTTTGCCCAAAGTCAGCTTCTGCTTAACATTCTGGGTCGCTTTTACCCAGCTGCTGGTGGCTGCTTGTTCTGCCTTCAGGTACAATCGCGGACAATATGAGCTGAAACTAGCATCCGGCCGGCGTACGGTACTACCTGCGCTGCCTGTCGCCTTGCTCCACACACACGGCCCACCCTGAGGCCGAGATAAATTAACACTTGCGCTCGCAGCGCCACTGCGCTCTTCCTGTCGTCTGCTAGCGAGCCGGCGTGTTTGTGACAGCGGGCGTGTGTGTGGTAGGGCGGAAGGGGGTGGGGGGGCAGAAGGTTACAGTCGTTGTCTTTATTTTGCAATTGTTTTACTTCTTTGTATTGCGTAGAATAACGTAAAAAAACACTTGCAGGTGAAGACAAAATGGCTAAAATATCTTAAATTGCACTCTGTGACATCAACAGACTTTGCAAGTAGGACATCATAAAATATAGGCCAAGATCTGTTTCCCGGATTTAGGCCGGCTTGAAGGTATTTACTTTTTTTTCTTTTTCACGAAGCGCAGTTGTCTAAAAAACGGTAACCATACATGTTACTGTGAAGTATTTGTAACGTTGATGAGTATTAAAGGGATCAAAAATATTATTTTTTTATTACTGGGTCCACGTATTTGTTTCAAACAAAACAAGTTGCTGACTCCTACGCCGCAGCAGTGTTTTATTTACAAATTCCTAGTCGTAATAAAGTGTGACAAACAGTCATATATTTGCCAGGAGAAGGAGCTTGAAACATCATCGAAAAAATATTCGCAGAGGACATATCAGACACAAAAGATTAATAGTCGGCGTAGGAGTTCAGCTGCACTATACGAGAAGACCAGAATCAAGGATGCGCCACACAAAAGTGTGTGCTGGTTAACGGCGTCAAACAGTAGGTTTGACGCCGTTATTAGCAAGCTTTGTTCCAATCGGCAGAAGTCCGGTTCAGGGGGTCCTGAGACGCAGTAAAATTTACGAAAGAAGATAATACCGCGTCATTCTCCCATAACCCGCGACTGGAAGCTCTTATCCTCTTTGGTAAGGAATCATATAGTGCAGAGTGTGGCTCGGCTCCGAAGCCTCTCACCATTGACGTCCCACCGCTTCCCACAATTCGGCGGCAGTGGCGCGGTAGAGGGGACGCAGTGACAGGGCTACCTTGATGCGCCTCCAAACGTGTTCGATGATATTCAGATCGTCACCTTTTGGGGGCCAAGGCAGCTCCGTCAGGCAGCGCTTCTCGAGGAGATGCGAGCGTGACAACGCATTTTCCAATTCGGCGCTTTCTTGAAACTTACTGAAATGCATGTAAGCTGAAAACGTGAACATTGGGCTGCACGGCACACGCATCGTGACGGTGGTTCCGTCGGCCAATATTTTCGCTAGCAGACGGCCGGAAGAGCGCAACGACGCAGTGAGCGCAAGTGATAATTTATTTCGGCCTCAGGGTGCGCCGTGTTTGCGGAACGATGCTACAGGCGGCGCAGGTAGTAGCGTGCACAGGCCGGAGCGCTGTTTCAGCTCATATTGTGCCCGATAGTACATAAGCAGTTAAGAGTACGGTAAAAAAACTCTTCTGCTTCCCGTCAGACAACAATGCTACTACGAGGGGAGCAGTCCTGGTCAAAACCAAAGTAAATCCAAGCCCAATGCAGTAAGAGCTTTGTGAGGTGAGTCTATTTCACTGCTATTCTTCAGGTATCGTTCGTCGCCCGCAGCCGATCGATCTGCTTCGACTGAGTTTGTTTGGGCCGCAACGAAAAATGCGTTTTAACGGGGGTTGCAACTGAATATGATTTCAGGCTGGTTTACACCGACCCGTTTTTTTTTGCGTTCGATTTAAGTTACTATATCTCACGTACAATAGACCGATCTCATTCGCTAGCTTGAGTACGCCACCGCTGCTGGCATACATCGGGCAATGCAGCCTTTATTTTTTGTTCCGCTATCCATGAGCAGAGCACGAGGCGGCATGAGCTGT
>JAZHYW010062409.1:0-16200 GCA_037355805.1 Ixodes ricinus | reverse complement strand
AGCGTATTGCTCGGCCGTAACACCCTCATTATGTTAGACGAGCTACCATTCATTTGCTGTCCGTAGTTTTTTTTAGCAACATACACGTCAAAAGCGCATGGTCTGCGAGAAGGAATTTCTCGCGTCAATGCAACTCATGTCATCGGTCTAGCGGAACATGAATCAACTGACTCCGGCGACCTTCGACTTCCCTACCTTCGTTCCTACATTCGTTCCCATCTATCACGCGGGCCTTCTGTTTCATTCTTTATAGGCTACACCGTATTTACTGAGTAATAGCCGCACTGTTTATGAAGAAAACCTGAGGGTTCGCTTTCTCCAGGAGCACACAGATTGCCAATCACCGCGATCGACAGCATGATTCCAGCTGCTTACAGGACAGAGATAACGTCTTCGTTCAAAGATACCATCTGTGAAGATTGCATTTGTATGGAGAATTGTGTTCTCGCCTGGTTATTCGCTACGTTATTTATGCGCAACGCAATGATTGGCTGTATATGTGTTCTGTGGGAAAGTAGACGCAAGGGCAGTAATGTTTCTTGTCGATCGTGGAGTGCTGCGCTGGCTGGAGGGTGGCTTCTTTCCGGTGACCTCAGTGACGCTCACGACTCGTTGGTTGAGTAAATAAATATATATTTACAAATGACGAACAACTTTTTACAACAAGAAACAAGAAAACGTCACGCTGCTGATGCCGCTCGCGGCAACCCAACGCCAACGATAGCGCCTCGGCGCCAAGTCCCTTGCCGCGCACGGCAAGGTCTCTGTCTCGCGAGACAGAGTACGCGGAGCCCTCGGGACCGCGGGAGAATAACGTCTTGCTCCGCGCACGGGCTCGTTCAAACTCAACTTTTCCAAAAAGGCACGCCGACATTCCGAAGGGAGGCCGGACCTCCTCTCTCTTCGGAGTCGCCAACATGGCCTTGACAATGTCACTTCCCCAATTACCCCGGCGGCAAGGGCAACCACCCGCCCCCTGGGAACGAAAACTGTGTTTACTTCCCACGCAAGGAAATCTGCTTCCACTTTCGGGAGCTGGCCGCCGCTTGCCGCCAAAGGGGAAAACGTGAGGCATCGGGCGCCTCCGAAGGACACTTCGGGTGACCGCGCCGCTAATTCCCCGAGCTCTTTCGGCTAAGCTCCTTCGGCCATCCCTACACGTCCCCCCGAAAACTGCGCTAGGACTTCTGGACTAGCCAGCAGTTACAAAAACAGGATGGCCGAAAACCCAACAAGAACACAAAAACAACCCGCTTAAACTGAAGCGAAAAATAAAACAACAAAACGCATGGCTAGAAATTACCAAGCCAGGCCCCCTTAGCACCGAATGCTACATAAAAATGAGGAAAAAAAAAGGACAACACCTCGTACTATACTCCGTATCTCAGCAGGCCTCTCGAGGACCTGGATCGCTCGCAACCGCGACACCATTGGTGCCGCAAAAGCTTCCGCAAACAAAAGACAAAAAAAAACATCAACAAATCACGGCAAACCAACAGTCAAGGAAAAACTGAAAACGCTTGGTGAACACTGAACAACGCTGGAACGTGCGATTGCACAAAATAACCGCGGCAGTGATCGCCTTCCGACCCGCTTACGGCTGACAGCGTTCCCGTATAGAGAGCGAAAAATAAAACACAGCCACGCTCCTCTAGTACGACCTGCTAAATGAAAATTAAAAACAGGAACAACACTTCTTTCTGCTCGTGGAGACAGAAACCTTGATCACTCACTTAGCTATAGACTCTGCGGACCTGTCTTGCCCGCACCCACGACATCAAGGGCGCCGCAAGAGTTGCCGTAAACAAAAAGACAACAAAACTCGAAAAGCGCGGCAAACGCTACACAGCAAGTGCGAGTTCAATGGCACCTCGCAAGGGCCACGGCAGTGATCGCCTCCCCACATGCACACCCGCTGACACCACGTGCATGAGCGCGACAAAGCGCTCCCTTGCCACCATACAATCACCTCCTTACTCGGGCACCTGTGTCGAGTGTCACGAGGACAGTGTCGCTCGGCAGAGCTTCATTAGGCCCACGAAGGCGTGCTCGGCTCGGTCTCCCCACGAAACCGTGTTCGGCACTCGCTTCGCAGTCAGTTCGGTCAGAGGAGGGACCAACTCTGCGCCCATGGCGCGCCATCGCCGTCCCCGCTCCGAGATTGTCGCCCCACGGCGATTCGTGCTCCTGCACCGGTACCTCCCGGCGCCGCCCACTTGGTGGCACCCACTGTGTCACACTCTCGACACAAGGCCCGTCGTGGGGACACCGAAGTCCAATCGGAACACCTGCAGCAGCCCCCTCGCGACCTCGGCCTCTACAAGTCTCCCCAGCGCTGGACCCGACCCCTGGTTCTCCGGGAGCTCCTCCCTTCCAGCCGCCCGGACGCAGGAAGACCCTCGTTCGCGAGCGGCCCGATCGGCCTCGAGCCCCCGGCAGTCTCCGGTCCCAGCACGGCACGATCGGCTTCGAATCTACGACAGTGTCCGGTTCCTGGAGAACGCGATCGGCGTCCGACCCCACGGCAGTCTCCTTCTCTACGGCAGGATCAGCCTCGGACCCCACGGTAGTCTGTGGTCCCAGTACGGCACGATCGGACCCGAACCCTCTGGCACTGTCCGGTTTCTGGACAGCGCGATCGGCGTTGGACTCCACAGGAGTCTCCGGTTCCTGAACGGCACGATCGGCCCCGGACCCCACGGTAGTCTCCGGTCCCTGTACGGCACGATCGGCCTCGGCCCCACGGCAGTCTCCTCTTCTGTACGGCACGATCGGCCTCGAGCCCCAGGAGTCTCCGGCTTCTGTACGACACAATTGGCCTCAGACTCCATGGCAGTCTCCGGGTCGCCCCGTGCGTCCCGTTCTGTTTCCCTCACGCAGTGAGCCTCGGGCTCCGCGCCCTCCGCTGCATTAATCTGCGACTCTTCCCGGTGCTCCGCTAGAAGCCGAGCTCTTGCTCTCCGCTCCTCCGCCCGGAGTTCTGCGACTCGTACCTGCCGCTCTAGCTCCTTCGTTTTTCCCTCGCAAGGGCTAACCGAACGCTCATCGGAACCGCTTTCCGATCCGACCCCACGGCTGCCTCCGGGTCGCCTCGCGCGTTCGGTTCTGTCTCCTTCACAGATCGAGCCTCGGGCGCCGTGCCTTCCGCTGCCCGATGCTGCGTCTCTTCACGGCGCTCCGCTAGGAGCCGCGCTCTCGCTCTCCGCTCCTCCGCCCGGAGTTCTGCGAGTCGAACCTGCCGCTCTAGCTCCTTCGTTTTTTCCCTCGCAAGGGCTAACCGAACGCTCATCGGAACCGCCTTCCTATCCGACCCCACGTCGCCTCCGTCACTAGGGCTCCCCCTCCCGCGCAAGTTACACTTCGCCATGCAGCTAAGCGCGCGGGTGTCAGCCGGCGACGAAAGGGAAAGCGACCACGTACCTGGCGGTGCTGTAGAGCCCACGAAAGTCGTTGACGCCGCCGAACTCGCGAGTCCCCGGCGTCGATCACCGCACGCAGAGTCCGTTCCGTGAGACCCGGCTGCCGCCGCTGCAGGCGTCGGGTGTCGCCAAACCCGCAGGTCACTGGCGTCGATTGCAGCCGGCGACGTTCGCTTGCTTGAACTCTGTCGTCGCCGTCGAAGGCCCCAGGCCCACGGCAGTTGTCGATGACGCCGAACCCGCAGGTCACCGGCGCCGATCGCCCCACGCGACGTCCGCTTCTTGGCTTTCGCCGCTGTCGGCCACAGGCGTACTCGTAGCCGTGCCTCGCTGTGCCAGGCTGCTGCTCGTCTCCACTGGTCCTGGGCTCCTGCCGATGGACACCGCCACACTCCGCGCCAGCACTGGCCTCGTCGTCTCCCTGGCACACGACGTTGTCGAAGTGGCCGACGACGTCCACGATCCCTGTCGACTGCGCCAGTAATGTTTCTTTGTCGATCGTGGAGTGCTGCGATGGCTGGAGGGTGGCTTCTGTCCGGTGACCTCAGTGACGCTCACGACTCGTTGGTTGAGTAAATAAATATATATTTACAGATGACGAACAACTTTTTACAACAACAAAACAAGATACGTCACGCTGCTGATGCCGCTCGCGGCAACCCAACGCCAACGATAGCGCCTCGGCGCCAAGTCCCTTGCCGCGCACGGCAAGGTCTCTGTCTCGCAAGACAGAGTACGCGGAGCCCTCGGGACCGCGGGAGAATAACGTCTTGCTCCGCGCACGGGCTAGCTCAAACTCAACTTTTCCAAAAAGGCAAGCCGACATTCCGAAGGGAGGCCGGACCTCCCTCTCTCTCCGGAGTCGCCGACATGGCCTTGACAATGTCACTTCCCCAATTACCCCGGCGGCAAGGGCAACCACCCGCTCCCTGGGAACGAAGACTGTGTTTACTTCCCACGCAAGGAAATCTGCTTCCACTTTCGGGAGCTGGCCGCCGCTTGCCGCCAAAGGGGAAAACGTGAGGCATCGGGCGCCTCCGAAGGACACTTCGGGTGACCGCGCCGCTAATTCCCCGAGCTCTTTCGGCTAAGCTCCTTCGGCCATCCCTACAATACCTGGGGCAGGCCGTCGTTGGTCTTGAGCTGTTCACCAGTGCCCGGCTCAATAGAATGGTGTGAAGCCTGCTTGGTGATCTTGCCTTCTGGCGGTCTCTGAAGAGGTCTGTCCTGGATCCCCTCAGAAGTAAATGTTGTGCCTGAGGTTGACAGAAAGTCCTCCTCGTGATCAGTGAGCGACCCGGTATCAGCTTCGCAGATCGTCGGGGTGAGGAAGGGGCCTGCACTCAGCTTCCCGGTGCTGCCCGGCGATGTTTCATCCCACTCCTCCTCAATCAGGATGTCGTCAGGAACTGCCGTAGCGGCTTGGAAGCGGTCAAGCAGTTCGCTTTTCGAACCGATAGTAGATAAACCTCTTGCTTTTAGTTCCCGTTTCAGATCTGCGACCTTCATCTTCGTCTTCCTGGAAGGCAATGTAGGGTGTCAATCATTTTTTTTTATGTCTTTCACCTATACTTCGTAATGGTCTCACGATTCGCGAGAGTCGGGAACACCATAAAAAGACGGTTGTCGCCCCGAGATTGGTTTTGTAGCTCGTCAATGCGTGATTGCAAAGAGTAATGCTGAGTGTTCAGAGTTCTAACTGAGCCTTGAAAGTTGGTCATGTCTTGTAGGAAATTGTCTAGTGGCTTTGTTTGTTTTTTTTTCTTCTATGGCATCGAGTCTTTTCTGCATGCCATCAAGTTTGATTTTGATGTTTTTTTTTCTGCCCAGCTTTTATTGCTTCTACATCAGCGGAGAGCTCAGTATGATTCTTTGCAGACTGTACAGACCGCTCCTGAGTCTTTGAGAAGATGAAAGAGTACAGTCATCTGCTCGGAGGGCTCTTCAGGCAGGGACTCTATTTCAAGCAGGGCCTCAGAACCTGTAAGAGGTCCGGGGTTTGTTTCAACATGGTTAACTTACTTACCCAACTTACCACTCTTCTACAGTTTGTTTCAATGTCGCCGGAGCGACACAGTAACAATAACATTGAAAAAATAATCGCATACAATTCCACAAAGCACTTTGTAGGCACAGAAGCAAAAGCAAGTAACGTTTTCTTTTTTTTTTCTTTTTTTTTTTTTTTTTGCTTAGAGTGGAAAGCTTGTTACAGACCTGCGAAGGGTACAAGCGCAGAGTGTAAGCCCTGTTGTCGCTGCCAGTACTCCCGTGACCACTGAAAAGATGATCGAAAAAGAGAGAGAGAGAGAGAGAGAGAGGCCTGCGAAAGAGGAAATACTAACATGTCATAGTACAATAATTGAAAACGAGCATGTTGGTGAATCCTTTGAAGTATTCGTATGCCATAGCCAGAGGTCAGACGGTCATCATTAGTTGGGGGAGGGGAGGAGGGGATAACAGTTGATAGAGGGAAAAAAGTGAAAGACTTTTACAAATCTCGGTAACGCGAAATTAGAGCGCAGCTCTTGAGGAGGAGGAGAGTGAGGGTATGGTGGGGAGGGTATGCCCCTCCTTCTCCATACCCTCTCCTCCTCCCCTTCTGGTTCCGTCCCCCTCTCCTTCTCGTCCTCCTCCTTCATCCTCTCGTCTTCCCTCTTCCTCCAATTCAGTTTCCCCACTAAATTCAGTTTCTCCGCTAGATTTAGCGGGAAAATTGACGTCACGTGACCTCAATAGCAATTTAATTCCCCTCTAAATTTAGCGGGGAATCGAATTGGTGTTGAGGTTACGTGACGTCAATTTTCCCGCTAAATTTAAGATTTGCGGGGACATACACCCGGATTGAGCCGACGGCGACGCCGACGCGGCTCAATCCGGAAATGGGCGCCTAAGTGCTACGCTCTAAGAATTCTGAAAGTGAAGAGGGGATCGCGCTGATGGCTGATTATATCGGGAGCAGTAAGTGACGTCATCGTCGATGACGCTGCCTTGTGAGAAGCCTTGGCGCGCCAGGTGCGGGTAGACCAAGAATACGCCGGTGTCTGGCCGCTGCTAATTGCCGCGCTCATTCGATGGTGTTAGCGGGATGGGGAAGTTTGCTTGAGTATTTATTTTTTTTTTTATTCGGTTACCTACAGCGCCGCTTGCTAGGGCATTATTGTAGGGGAAGACAGTACAAGATATACACAAATGCATAGTACATAATAAACAGTAGGTCATGTGGCGCGGGAACGTTGACAATGACAGCAATAGCAAAATATGTAGATGATAACACCACAGCAACGTTAGCACAGAAACACCAAGAAAAAGATGATAAGATATTGAAAGCAAAACAGAAATAACTAATTTAACAGCAAATTTTGTAGCGTTGTAAAAAATGAGAAATGTGGAGCAGAGACAATTTCAGCTGGTAAGTTGTTCCAATCATGCACTGTACGGGGAAAGAAACTATACTTAAATATGTTTATTCTGCACCTGTATTCGTGGACTTTCATAGGGTGATCTGTACCCACGGCAGGAGGAACGTCAAGAACGCCTGCGAAGGGTATAAAAACGCAGAGCGTAAGCCACGTTGTCGTTGCCAGTACTCCCGTGACCACCCTTTGTTAAATTACTCTTCGTTAAAAAGTATTCAGTTAAATTGCTCAAATACTTGAGAAGAAAAGCGATGGGTCGTTACTTGAAAAGGCAACCGTTACCTCTCCGATTACTTCAGACGTTCAAAACGACCGATTTTTCTGTCGATTTGAAAGCAGGTCTTTCGTACTGTTTAATCTTAGAATGGATTCACCGAATTATGAGCTACTTAACCTCTTAATCCTCCAATTTCGGTAAACCAACTTCCAATCGAAACACTTGGTTCGAGGATTCCTTGCTACGAAACTTGTACACGCAAAGGCGTTCATTAGAAAGGGGAGGGAAAATAGTATGGTTACAAGTCATTTTAGTACTCCCAAAAGTAATCAGATAATTCGCGCGATTACTTCTTCAGGAATGTATACAAAGGATAACAAAAACACTCCAAAAAGGAATCGATGACAAGTAATTTGATTACCTGCAATGAGTACTGATACAAGTCTGCATAAGGGCTACCCTCTCATTAGTATGAGCACGATCAATTTTTTACTTCGTCAGTGTTGGCCGCTATACCGACCGAAATTCAACTTCGTCACTTCCGGGCCAGTCTGCCGCAGGGGTGTGCGAATAATCGCGAATACGAGCCGGTTTCAAATTGCAACGAGACAGCAAGCAACATTCCGACGTAAGAACACTTTCGCCTCCAAGTACACCCATCCTAATCTTGGCGGTGTCAGCTGCAACCCTTGCATGACTGACTTTTTCCAGGTGTCAAAGACAAAATCGCGGACCTTTTGAATTTTATATAAAGTTCGACATTTTCCTTGAGAATCGTAGCGGCGTGCAGCTCTGCTACGCAAACCCAACGGCGCGACGCACGCTGAATGCACCGCTAGCAAAATTACCCCTCTGCAGCGGGGAAGACCAGACACCATCATAAGGTCGACTAACTTCTCGATGTCTAAATTTCAATACAACAAATAATACAGGTTCGACACTTCTTTTCTTTTTCTTTTTCTTTTCTTCTACGAACTTTCAAGCCAGAGAAGACCGCCTCTAACGCCATTTCTTTTGATGGGTTCACATTGCTTCGTTCTTCTGGTGTCATTGTTTTTATCGGAATGAAGCTCATCGAAGAAATAAAACCAACAAAAAGTAAAAGAAGGCTGATTTGGCACAAGGAAAAAAATAGGCTTTAAAAACACACACAAAAAAACTGTTTCGCACTACCCGTTATTCCGTAAAGTGTTGAGCGCTTCCCCGTAAGATTTGTATTGGAAATTCGGAAGTTATGCTTGTTTGTTTTTGTATGCTCCACGTGTTTATGTTGTTTTGGTTAAAAAAAATTATTGTGCGTGAGTCTATGTGCTCAGGAAAACGAAGACCCATAATTTCCGATCCGTGAATTGAAATTGCCAAAAGTTTAAGCCAGCAACAGCATCACTTTTTTCCTCTTTTTTTTTTCGCAGAATACGCTAGATTTAGCTGCAAATGAGCTACTCTCGTATAGACTGGCCCTTTTCTACGCAGTTGCTTCCTCCCTCCCGCAATCAGATTTCGGACCCTTTATAGTCTCAATGTTCGCTTTCTGTCTCTTTGTGAGTCATATTGACCAGAATGTGCTCGCTTCCGACGGCTATAATTACTCGCTAAGATGCGAGGCAATTTGTGAGCTCGTTTTACAACCGATAGCGCAAAAAGAGGTAAAACACTCGAAGATTGCCATTAACAATTAAAAAAAAACGCAATTCCATACTATCGTAAAAAGAAAATTATATATGATCGAAAGTTCGAACTCCACAAACTTCGTTAAAACCTCGTCTGTCCCCTTTTTTTTTCTCTGCAGACATGATGGCATAATTATCTGCGAACACGCCTCAATCATGTTCGAAGGCTTTATACATGTGCATCATTAGATGATGTCTGCAGAACGTCTCTTGCATGATATATTTGCAGTGTGACCGCGCAGCCGAAGTATAATCGTGTCCAGCGCGATTACGAAGAGCCTTTGCGATGAGAGAACCAGATTACACTGTAACCCGATGATAATAATGACGATGATTTTTTGCAGTCAGAAAAAGTAGCACAGCATTCCAAACGCCCACCCATTTGTTTTAGATTTTCCGCATTATTCCACCGTGCCCCGTGTGCCAAGTTTCACGGTGGTCGTAAACGGCCACGGGTTTATTTGGTGCGCAGTGCTGTTTTAGGATGGAATCGTTAAGCTCCCAACGGTCAGAAATACTTCGTCGTAAAAATTCTCCCGCGACGTCCGCTAACCACACATCCGAGCGATTTATTTAATGAGCCAGACTCGTAAAAATGGCCCGGTATTGTTTTCGAGAAAAAAACTTAAAAATGCGTCAAAACAAATTTAAAACACACACGACACACACACACACACACACGCAGCACACACACCGCGAGCTAATTGTTCCGCGCGAAAATAGTGTTTATGGAGCGAAATTCCATCATTACCTGCACTGTCGCTTCGTCAACTCCAACGCCGTATACAATTCATCCCCATTTTCTGTTTCGCGTTTTGGCCGCCAGGCCGCGTCCGTTTTCGCTGCACACACGGATAGGCGGTAGCTACACGCTTTTCTCCCTTCTCTCCTGCGAGGTGCCGCGTCTCCCCCTTGAGTTGCGAATGGGACACGGGACGCCGCCACACTGTCGATCGTCAGCTCGCGGCGCGCTACGCTCCAAAGTAGCTTCCTCAGTTCGATCGTCTGCCAAGAACAACACGCGGCACCGGCTAATACAAACAACGAGTGAGGAATCGTGGAGCAAACGTGAACATAACAACTTACGCCCAACGTTCCTTCAGTGGCGGATCCAAGGGGGGGGGGCAACGGGGGTGCACCCCCCCCCCCAATCAGAGATCGACCCCCTCCCTCCCCCTTCTCGGAGAACGATCTGTCATGGGTGGATACCGCACTAGAAAGAATGGCAGAATAGTATTCTTAAAACTTTTCCGCCCCCCCCAAACGGAGTTCTGGATCCGCCTGCGTTCCTTGAGCTCTAAGTGAATACATCAGACTTACTTGGTACGCGTTACAGGTAATCAAAGTACTCGTAATCTGATCACTTCTTGAAGAACTAAAGTTTCTCTAACCTTTACTATTTTCCCCTCCCCTTTTAAATGGCGACCCCTGCTTGTAGGAGTTTTCCACCAAGAAATCCCTGAACCAGGTCCCGGACAGGAGGGTGGTTTACCAAAATCGATAGATTAAGAAGATAAGTAGCTCACAGTTCGATGACCCTAGCCCAATAACCGACAGTAGCAAAAACACGTTTTCAAACGGCCAGAAAAAAATATTTCTAAAAATATGAAGTAACCGGAAAAAGTAACGCAGTCACTTTTTTTTTCAAGTAACGGTTACTTACTTGTCTTCTCGAGTGACCGAGTAATCTAATTGAATATATTTGAAGCTAAACAGTAATTGTAATCGATTACTTTTTTTCGAGTGACGTGTACAGGACAATATACAAGTAGATACTTTTTAGTGTTGTGTCGTTTAGCAGTCTCGGGTTTATCAGCCTGTATATACAGGGCGTTTAAATTTTAGTTCGGACAGATTCTCTTCCTCAGGAGTGACAGTTACACGGCTGCCGTCTTCACCGCGTATTTATCGAGCTCGACGGACATTAGCATGTGAGAATAACCATCGCGGTGAAAGGTCGGTTCGCGCATTTGCGTTGGTTGCGCTCAGAGCGGCCGAAACGACAGCAACGACCAAGTAACCGGGACAACTGCAGTTCTCCATACAGAACGTAGCAACCAATTCAGAAGTAGCTTCTGGGAGCAAGGGTGACTCCGCAGTTGTCCCGGTGGTTTGCGTCGTTTCGCTCGCTGTGGACCCAACTTGCGCAAATGTGTGAACCAGGCTTAAGTTAAGCTTGGTCAGATCGGTCCATTAGCTCAAATCGGTAGATTAACCGTCCTGATTAATGGTAGTGTAGCTCATGTTGCAATGGCAGTATTGAGCGCACTTGGGATCGGGGGCGCAACTAATTTAAATAAGTTTCGAAATGCCGACGGCCTTCACGATAATCGTCGGTCAGTTGTCTTTTTCTTTTTTTGCCGCTTGATATCGATTTTGGACGACGCAGGAAGAGCGCCAGAACATGCGTCCACAATTATGCATATAGAAGTGTGACGTGTGTCGGTGCACCCGCCTTGTCATTATCTCGTCAGCGTCTCCTGGACACAGCGACGTCTTGCCGCGGAGATAATGACGAAGTGCCCCGAACGAGCACATCACTCTTCCGTGCGTCATTATGCGTGGAAGTTCCGGCGATCTTCCTGCGTTAAGTTTCGAAATCATCTGACAGAAAAGGCGAAAACTGATCGATGATTATCTCGAAGTCCGTCGGCATTTCTAAAAGTGTTTAAATTGGTTTAGCCTTCAGTCGCAAACTGCTGTCGATGCTTAAATTGCAACATCACTAATAACAGCAAATAATTAGAAAAAGGTAATTAGTAGTGATTTTAGTTAATTAGCCAACTTACTGTGACGTTTATTTACTCATATAATATCCGCCGAGCCTGATAAATATGTAGTGAAAACGGCATCCATGTACCTTTCACCCTTTTTTTTTATCTGCTGGAATTAAAATCAAACACCCTGTGCATATAGGCCTCACTCTCAGTGATTGGCTCTGAGTAGAGACAATCACTGAACTCAACGGAAGTAGCTATGCTAAAGGGATGAATCCCAAGGATCATTTGGACCCAGAAATGCGATCCGCAGTAGGAAATCGAGCATGCAAATGGTCGCGGCCAATGTCCCAATGCACATCCCACTTCTAATTATTCGCTGTACACTTGCCGCACATGGGAATACTTGGTTTTTTTTCGCGTGCAACACAAAAACATAAACGCGCAAAACGTTTTTTTTCTTTTTTTCAGACGGTGTCATACTAACTTGTAAAATAGAACATACAACAAGAAATTGCTGTGCCGTGTGTACATATAAATCAAATGAGTACAACGCGGTATAAGGCAAGCTGCTCGTGAAGCAGATATATCCACCAAACCTCCGGCACAAACACTAAACCTCTCTAAGCTGTGCGTCCATAAAAGAGGCTTCCGGACCCGCGAACAACGTAGAAAGATTAATTTTGTTTACGCCTCTGCTTTTCCGGTGAAGTTGGACACAAAAAGAAAGTTGGGCACAAAAGGAAGGTGTCCGCACAGCGAAGCAGTGGTCATCGAGAAAGTTGGGGAGGAGTGCGAGGGTCTTATTGGAACCTGGCCGAAACATCGCGGTATTCCGCGTTGCGGAACGGGTTTTAGCGCAGCTAAATCCTGACGTGACTCGATTTCAGCCGAAAGCACGGCGTACGCCGCGTCCAAGCCTACAGCGCACAGAGGGAAAGGGTCGAGTCTGGGCGACGAGGTTTCCAGAAGCGAAATCGGTCCACGAGGCATGGTTTCGGTGCACGTACTTTCTCATTCACGCTGCTGCTGAAACGATGGTCGTGAACGGGAGAAGTAGCAAACCGGCAATGAACGGTAGCAAAGCCGGAAATACGAACTTCACAGAACGGAAAACGCGACACGCGAAACGCCGATTTGGGTTCTCGATATAAAACACTCGCCACCGTTTTTTTCTTTGTTTCCATGTCTGCCTGTGCGTGCGTGTCGTGTGTGTGTGTGTCGTGCGTGTGTGCTGCTGTGTGTGCGTGCGTGTGTGTGTGTGTGTGTCGTGTGCTGTGTGCTGTGCTGTGTGTGTGTGTGTGTGTGTGTGTGTGTGTGTGTGTGTGTGTGTGTCGTGTGCGTGTGTGCGTGTGTGTGCTGTGTGTGTCTGTGTGTGTGCTGTGTGTGTGTGTGTGTCGTGTGTGCTGTGCTGTGTGTGTGTCGTCTGTGTGTGTGTGTGTGTGTGTGTGTGTGTGTGTGTGTGTGTGTGTGTGTGTGTGTGTGTGTGTGTGTGTGTGTGTGTGTGTGTGTGTGTGTGTGTGTGTGTGTGTGTGATTCACCGGTCTGCACGCACATAACGAATCAAACGCGGTTTCTATTACATTGTTTCGCTCAGTAAACATCGATAAAAATTAGTAACACTGCACTTGCTTCTGCTGTCGGCTTGGGCATATTTATGTTCAAAATACACCGTGTCGTGCATTAGGGGACTTACTTCATTATTGAAATGGACGCCAGAGCAAACCGCCAGTCTCTAAACATATACCGGGTGATATGTTTTATTCGAAACAGATTTTTTTATAAAAGGCGTATTTACTGCTACGCTAATTTCACTAGACGCGGCACCGCGGGCTCTCCGTGGTACGGACCTTTCTGCGGTGCCGCCGCTCTCGTATTAATTAAAAGATTGTTATTGTAGTTGTTATTATTATTATTATTATTATTATTATTATTATTATTATTATTATTATTATTATTATTATTATTATTATTGCCGTCTTCACTACATGCTTCTCGAGCTCGGCGGACATTCGAGGGGCAAACAACCGTCACAGTCTGGTGAGTAACTAACTATAATTCGTTAATTAACTTTTTAATTAGTGAAAATAGGCATGTGGTTCTAATGAGAAACTTGCTGAGCTGAGCGTTATCGCAAACCACTAAATCAGCAATTTTCAGAAAGACTTTGAGCGCGTGCGAAGCGGTAGTATCGCACTAAAGTTACCACTCGTGGAGCAGGTACAAGGCTAGCGGTTGCGGTAAGGCGCCCGCGCCATTTTTTTTTCTTTTTTCTTTCTCTATCTAGCCCCAGCCTTGTACCTGCTCCACGAGTGGTAACTTTAGCGCACTACTGCGCTTCTCACGCGCTCAAAGTCTTTTTAAAAATGACTGATTTAGTGGTTTTCCATAACGCTCAGCTCAGCAAGTTTCTAATTAAAACCATATGTCTATTTTCACTAATTAAAAAGTTAATTGACGAATTTTGTTAATTACTCACAAAATTGTGACGGTCGTTCGCCCCTCGAGTGTCCGCCGAGCTCGAGAAACATATAAAACGGCATTCACGTAGCAGTAAAGATGGTTGTTTTTAAAATCTGTTGCGAATAAAAATGTCACCGGTATATATATATATATATATATATATATATATATATATATATATATATATATATATATATATATATATATATATATATATATATATATATATATATATATATATATATATATATTTTATATATATATATATATATATATATATATATATATATATATATATATATATATATATATATATATATATATATATATATATATGAGGCTTCATCATGACCTTGCGCAATTTCGAACGTGTGTGTGTATGTATAGTACAGTATACACACACGAGGCACGTAGCCAGGATTTTGATTTTGGGAGGGAAGGGGGGCGCCCATGACAAAATACTGAAATACTGTAGGGGGAGGGGGAGGGAGGCCTCAGCGAAAGATTATTGTATCTCAAGGCTTCTTCAACGACCTTGAGCGAACGGTGGGTGCCAGGCACGAGCCAAAGGGGGGTTACACGCGGTTGCGTTTTTAAGACACTCCGGCATCGCATATAACAAAACAAAAATCGATCTAATACTAATGGTTGATTTTATAACGATGATGGCGGGGATTGGAGCACGTGCTTCAGGGGCTCACGGAAGTCTCTGGCTGCCCATGGCTCAGAAAAGAAATGAAAACACAAAAAGTAGCACATGACAAAGGAAGAACACGAACCCAAAGACGCGGAAAACTCAGCCCTCAACCCATCTATGCCAGTTGAAATTCCCCACGTTGTCCTGCTAACAAGAGGCAAACGTCGACCTCTAAAAACCACTTCCATAAAACTTTTTCGGACGGTCATCAGTGTCGTCCGCAGTGCCCGACGCAAAAAGCAGACGACACTGGCCAGCAGCCCTCCCAGAGACCCCGGATTCGGCTTTTGCGCAGGCAGCTGCGCAGCCCTCATTTCGGCGGCATCTGCCACGAATGCACCAAACAGCGACAGGCTGCTGCTCTCCGCTGGACGCAGAACCAGACACACCAGCGCTAACTCTCATTCCAGAAATACGCGAGACGGTCGGCGGGCTAACACAAGCCTCGTTTTAAACGAAACGGCTCCAACGGTCGCGCCGGGCTGCGCTCTCGGTCCGGCCAAAAATGTGTCTTTTGCGGCGGTTTCGATGTATCGACGCGGTCCGCTGGAATGTGGAACGCGGCATCGGGGCCTCAGCTCTAATTAAAACTAGGCTCCGTGGTGGACAGAAAGGATAGATACAGATAAGCGGACCAGTATCTCGGGCGGGTGCTTCTAATGACTAGAGTGTTTCACAACTTCCGAAGGGACGGTAGATTAGACTATAACATTATATAGCACCCTCCTCTCCCTCGTCCTTCCTCAAGAACGGCGCGGTTCCGAGGGAGGAGCAACAATGTCGCCACTGGGGACCCCATACGCGTGATTTCCCGTTGACTTTAACAATAAACAACCCTAGGTGTAGAGGCATCGTCTCTTTAGGCGATCAAACTTCAAACATTAATAAAGGAACTATTACTTTATTTCGGGTGCCTTTCTTTAGCGTATTCTCAGCCGTTGGGGAAATACTCTGTATAACCATAGTTAAAATAGGGGAATCGGCGGCCGAGTGGGTTAGCGCACTTCAGCTCGGAGCACGTGTAGCGAAAGTTCGCGCTGCAGAACCCAGGGCATAGAAAGCCTGTCAAATCGCAAAAAAACGTGGCCTCTATAGATGGGAAAGGAGGTTATGAGAAGAGGCCGCGCGCAGGGGCTCTCTCGGCAGCGCCAAGCAAGCGCCCCAACGGTAAAATTCGAAAACACGTACGCGCTCCTTTTTTCTTTTCTTTTTCTTTATGAAAGGAGAACATTTTGCGTCGACCCTCTTCTATTCCGCCCCACTCCAGTTTCTCTACGCGCCGGTAGTCCCTTTTCTTTTTTTCCCGTGGCGGTCTGTTGTTGTTTCGCGGAGTGGACAGCGCGCGTGTTGTTGGCAGTGGCACTGGCTGAAGGGTTACCCTAGAAGTGGCTCTGCGCTACCGTTTCGGGAACCAACCGTTCGGCGCTGCTCCTCGGCTTTTTCCGGCGGCCGCGCGCTCAATGGCACCGTCGGGGAATTGACATGCTTTCTAGAACAAAGGAGGCTACGCCCATGGATACTGGGTTCGAGCCCCACCCCTGCCCGTTTCGATCTGGATGAGCATCGTACCGGCGTGCGGTCGTGTATCACTACTGCGTGGT
>JAZHYW010062407.1:0-54427 GCA_037355805.1 Ixodes ricinus | reverse complement strand
TGCATTCACGTGCGCCAAGCGGGACACGCGTTTTCGCAGTTGTAAGTCGAGCGATTGTGAGGTCCGTGTCGGGTTGTAATTTGAAAGAAGAAGAAAAAAAAAGAACGTGGATTAGGCGATTGTCAACGTGCCGCTCTCCGAAAAGCGAAATGGCAAGCAAAAAGAAAATATAGAGTGCTTACAAACGGTCGAACTAAAAGGGACCCCCTTAACGATCGGCCACCGTAAAGCGTTTTCTGTTGCTAAGCCAAAGATTGAGGCTTCAATACACCCCACTGCCACCCAGAAAGTACAGACGTTTAGTATGACCCCCCCCCCCCCCTCTTCGAAATATCGGTTTCTAACGACCCGCAAACAAGAAAAAAAAAGTTTCATTGCCTACTTCATTTTCTCCTGTGTCGAACCGCAGCGGAAGACGATGGGCCTCCACAGCCAATCAAGCGCAAGTTCGGAAGCGACGTCGCCTGGCTCCTGAGGCGTGTATTAGTGCGTGACGACACCTCTGGACTGGCGCTTGATTGGCCGTGGAGGATCCCTAGCCGTTCGTTGTGGTTCAACACGAGATGAAACGAAGTATGGTCGGCGCCGGAAAAAGTAAAATGACCCTGTAGAGGAAAAAGCCTTTAAAAAAAGCCGACAGGAAATTGATGCCAGTAGTGCTTCGGACGCGCTGGTGACGAGTAGCAACTGTCCCAGGCCAAATTGATTTACGACCAAAGCGGTTCTTTGACACGCCAGCAACAAACACACAAAAAAAGCTAAAAAGACCTTTTTTCTGGGGTGTCTTTCGCACCCTACGAGGGCCTCCCCTTGGCCCCGCCCCGAGAGCCGAGCGACGCCCCCACCCCTTTTTCTTCAGGTGTGGCCCTGGGCTCCAGCCTCCCTAGCCCCCACCCCCTTAATCCAGGGCTGACGCTGTCCGTGTCTGACGTGTTTTTGTGTGTACATTGTTTTCCCCTTTTGCGTTCGCATACCAAGACACTTTAGAAGATTTTTTTGGATACCCACCTCCCTCAAGACCATCGACAACGTGAGTTTATTTTTTAAATTTTGCTATGCTGAACTTTTAATATCATGACTACGAAAGCCAGCAAGAAGCTAACCAGCTTTTTTAGCCCTGTGCCACGGGCTGTTTCTGTGAGTCGTGCTGCCGAGGACAGTAATCAAGTGCCTACGACTGCAACTAATGACGGTGCGCACCATTCCTCCGAAACGAATTGTGATCACCTTAGCGACGCTAGCATTTCAAACCTGCCCGAGTGCTGGAACCTGGAGCAGGGCGAGTTCTTCAAGAAAGAAAATGAGTGGCTGAGCTTCGTGGACGGAAAAGTAAAATGCCTGCCATGCTCAAGAGTTAAGCATTTAGGCAGCCTCGGTCGAATTTCCCTCGAATGGGCAGAGGGAGGAGTCAAGGCATCCGGGGACAGCAAACAGAAGCAACAAAGAGCTCTGCGGAAAAAAATTTACCAGCACAGGGAATCGGATGCCCACGTCAAGGCTCTGGAGATCGATAGGACAGCCAAGAAAAGAAAGCTTGAAGAAGCATTTTCTGAGCAGCTGAATGAACACCAGGAAGCCACAAAGAAAATATTTCGAATCGCGTACAAACAAGCGAAAAACTGCCGTCCATTCAGTGACTTCGGTGATGAGATCGATGTGCAGACTGCGAATGGTGTGGATCTAGGCAGGGTTTTGCACACAAATGTCTCATGTGCAAACATTGTCGATCATATTGGAAATGAAATGCAGAAGAGCATGTGCAGAGCTCTTATAGAAGACGGCGCAAAGTTCTCTGTGCTGATTGACGAGAGCACTACCGTCAGTAAGCATTCCACGCTGATTGTATATCTGCGCTCCGACTTCGGTCACCTACAGCCAGTTACTGTCTTCCTGGACCTTGTGGAAGTGACAGATGGGACGGCGGCTGGTATAAAGGAGGCCCTGCTGACTTGCCTGAGTTCGCACGGTTTGAGTATGAAGGTGCTAAAGGAGAAGCTAGTTGCTTTTGCTTGCGACGGAGCATCGGTGATGCTTGGGAAACATTCGGGAGTTGCGAAGCTTCTAGAGGATACATTTCCTAACCTAATCACCTGGCACTGCTCGGCGCACCGGCTGGAGCTGGCAGTCGGAGATACAGTCCGCGACGTGCAAGGTATCAACCACTTCAAGATTTTCATGGACAAACTGTACTGCTTGTACAGCAGTTCTCCAAAGAACCGCAGAGAACTCGAAAGCTGTGCAAAGGACTTGAACGCCTCCCTTTTGTGTGTGGGGAGAGTCCTGGATACGAGGTGGGTGGCGTCAAGCTTCAGGACTGTGAATGCTGTCATGGCGTCATACCCTTCACTGTACGCTCACTTCATGAAGTGTTCCGAGGACCCCAAGCGAGACACCAAAGAGAAGGCACAGTATATAGGGCTTGCAGAAAGGCTGTCGTCAGTTGAGTTTGTCCAGAACTTGGCACTGCTCCATGACAGCTTGGCCGAGCTCTCGGAACTTTCTTTGAACTTTCAGGTGCGTGCCATGACATTGCCAGAGGCGCACAACTTGGTGACAAGACAGATTGCAGTTTTTGAAGCAAGAAAAGCCCGCCCCGGGAAAATGTCAGTGCAGGTCAACGACGCTGTGAAGACTAAGTGCTTCAAAGATATAAAACTGCACCCCGGTCGAAAGTGCGATCGAGCTATTAACTCGACGCAGTTCTACCAGAGCCTGGCCGACAACATGAGGACACGACTTCTCACCACTCAGTCTTCTCGTAGCAGCAGCAGCAGTGTCGACCAGCATGTGACAGTCTACAGAGAGCTGATTGAAGACATTCGGCTGTTAGATCCCTCGACCTGGCCCGGTGAGCTGGACGTGCTTTACGGGGAGGACCAAATAACTCGCTTAGCACAGAGGCTTGGTGTAAACGAGGGAAAAGCTCAACACGGCTTCAGAGAGTATGTTGAAAACGGGGGCAAAAATGTTCCTGAGAAACTCCGAGGGGTTGTGACGGCTGTGAACTGTATTCCCGTGTCAACTGCTGACTGTGAACGAGGGTTCAGCGCGATGAACATTATCATGACGCCAATGAGGTCATCGCTGTGTATAACGAGGCTATCGACACTGCTGTTTATTAAGGTGAACGGTCCACCACTGCAACGTTTTTGCCCAGATTCGTACGTGACGTCTTGGCTTTTGTCAGGCAGACATTCTGCGCTTCAGGTTAGAGCACCAGCCCGCAAAGCATGCAGTTGGACGGAAGGCCAGGAGAAGTTCTGGAAAATTCTTCAGTGACCCTGTGCGGTAGTTTCTTTTGTCGCTGCTGATGTCGGGTAGATGTCATCTTAGGATGAATGCTCTATCGATTGCATGTGCTGTATAACGAGCCGACCAACAAGACGTTTTTAAGAACTCATACTTTTGTAATTAGGTGCATACTATTTTTTTATGTCCGTTTTGTTGTTGCTATACATTTATGTAACCTTCACAACGTTGCCATGCTTTTGAGAATCTAAACTGCGCGACGCTGGCACAAGTCTTTTTTTTGTTGCGACGAGTAGTTTTCTCAATATCGAGTTAGTCCACCTTTCGTGAAACACCCTGTATATATGTATATATAGACAAATCATAAATTACGGACGACGTCTAAGAAAATACTATGTTCCCTCCTACTTCAATAAACTTCCTCAAGATTTACGCGACTTGTAATCTTAAAAGAAGCAAAACAGAAACTCAAGGAATGGTGTTGTCGGTTTGAATTATAAACTTATCAATTCTCTTGTATTATCTATTTTTTTCCCAGCGGACTCGTCACCACGGTTTTAGCATTGTGTAAACTTGTTTTAGGCAAGAGGTGACTGCCATCATTTACTTTTGTTGTGAGCGTGATGTATGCACTGTTTGAGTGCGTTGCTGGGTTGCCATGGTCCCGCACACAAGCGCTTGGTACGCTTATGCGGGCCATCGATATCACTGTACGAAAGACTGTGCGATAAAGGATTTATTATTATTATTATTAAATACTGTTGCGTAGGACGACGAAAAGTGCATAGGAAATATACGTACCTCGAAGCTTTTCGTGGAGTTTTATATATATATATATATATATATATATATATATATATATATATATATATAAATCGTAAAAGAAGGTAAATGCTTTAAAACATATTTATTGGACGACGTTCCGAGCGGGGACCGCTCTTCATCAGGTCCTAATGTTGCAGTGAAAGCTGAAAACCCGCCATTTTGACACGGCGGAAAAAAAAAAAAACACTGAGGAAAGGCGAAAAACAACTTCTCAGAACCGACCATGGGTAGACGAAGGCCGCGGCCAGGGAAGGGGCCCCGCATGCATCCCCAAACAACCTCCCGCTAGGCGCCGTTGGGGCTCGGCGGTGTCCAGAACGAAACAAGGGAATAAAACAAAATCAAGTGGGCCCAAAAGCGCGCCCGGGTGGCCAAGAAGAGCCAGCAGAGACACAGGAGCAGCTCGGGCGCGAACCGAGACGCGCGATGGTTCATGTTACACACCCAAACACCCCTCTCCACCCCCCCCCCCCGCACACCCACACACCCACACACTCACATGCAAGCACGCTCCCCCCCCCCCCCCTTTTTTTTTCTTCTTCCATTTTCCTTATTTTTATTTTTATCACCGCCCGCCTCCCCATCTCGCACCCGAGAGCGAAGACATTCCTCGAGGTCGTAATGATGTCCAGTGCAGGGAGAACTCTAGAGCAGGGGACTCCGTCTGTTCGTTTTCCCGTCAACGTGGGGGTTCCGAGGAGGTGAACCGTTCAAGATGTAAGCAGCTAAGCAGGCCGGCGCTCTCGTTAATGCCCGCTCGAAGCGTGTTAAACTTTTTAATTAGGTACGATTCCCTTTGCTCCCTTTCGCGTGCTGTACTGAATCCCGATTGAAGTATAGTTACAAATATTTTGTTTATGTGGTGTTGATCGAGACGCATATGTTTGGAGAGCGGGAGTTTGGGGAGTGTGTTAAGGTGGGACCTTGTGATTGTTAAATCTTTGACGGAAAGGGAGATCGGTCTGTCCAATATACTGCATGTTGCATACCCGGCAGTGCAACAGATAGACAACATTACCTGAGTTACAGTTATAATTTCCGTTTATCCTAAAGGTGAAGTCCGAATTTGTACTTTTTGCCTCCACGGATTCCGTCATGTGGCTACACACTTTGCACCGCGGCACTCGGCACGGCCGAGATCCCAGGAACTCCTCATGTGTGGTTTTGGATCGTACTAGCATGTCTTTGAGGCTTTTTCCTCGACGGTAGACGACGCGTGGAGCCTGCGGAAAAACAGATTGAAGGCGCTGGTGTTGTGAGAGAATATTAAAATTTTTGCGTAGGATGTTGTTGATGTTGGGAAGGTTACTTGCGTAGGTTAGCACTAAATTATATCGATTATTCTCTGAGTTTCGAACGCTTGTTTTGTTGATAGCTGTCGTGCGGTCTAGTCTACTAGCCTTTTCTATAGCACTGTTGATGACGCCTGGCGGATAATTTTGCCTAATGAGTGCTGTCGTTAGATTATCTGCGTTTTGTTTGAAGTCTTGCTCGTTGCTGCATATTCGTTTGTACCTATGCGCCTGAGAATAGGGCAAACTATTTTTGCAGTGGCGGGGTGGCAGCTGTCGTAGTTAAGATATTGTTCCCTGTCCGTGGGTTTTCTGTAGAGTTTAAGGGAAAGTTTGTTTTCCTGAATTTCAACGGTAACGTCCAAGAAACTAATTGCCCGCTGCGATACGTTGTGGGTGAGCCGAATAGAGGAATGAGCCGAGTTGTACTCCGAAATAAGTGTGTTGAGTTCGTCCGCTGTGCCTGTCCATATCATAAAAATATCGTCAATATACCTTTTATAGAAATATGGCTGAATCGGACGATATATATATATATATATATATCAATTACCACTGACGAGGCCTCATGTGTGGTGGGAGGGAAGAAGAGGGGAGGGGGTGGTAGGAACAGCTTGAGTGTGGGGCATGCCCCCACTGGTTTAGAACCTGTGAGAACGACTGCCCCTACTGCCCCCCCCTCCCCCCCGGTTCCGGAGTCCCTGCGTAAACCATAACTGATACACACACAGAACAGCCTGCATCAAATACGCATTCGCAGACACGCTGCATAAATTGCTTGGCCGCACCAGCTTGTCCGTTCTTTGCTCGCTAACGTTCTCTTCTACATGGCGCTTTACGTTCACGCACAGCATGATCTTGACGTTGAATGCGTTCCATCCCTACACACCCACGGTGAGGATGTCGGCGCCTGCACGTCGACGCCGTTCTCTCTCACAGGCGCGTTTACGCCGTCGAGCAGCCGCTGCTTGCTGCGTCGTATGATTCGGCCGCCCCATGTTTGTGCGCAAAGGCTTAGAGCGCCGGGAGAACGGCGGACCGAAAGCGAGAAAGAGCAGATGTAGAGGAGAGTGCTCATATGACCAGCAGCGCTATCGCGATTGGTGAACGCGCTGGGCATCAACCGTAACTATTACCAGCGAATGGGTGAGGGCGTCACCGCTGTACTCCAACAATGTGACGTGCTGGGCTATTTGGTTTGAGGTGCACATCTTGGGAAGTACAGCGCGCATGTTCCGCTGTACTTGCCGTCTTTCGCCGCCAGAGCCATCTGCGATACGCGCGCGCATGCTCCGTTCGTTTTACCAACCCGACACTTACCTAGTGCAAGCGTTTTAGCGCTCATGCTTTAAAAGAAAACATACAAAAATAATAAAGCATGATATTTCTTTGATACAACTTCACGTAGCGCTGAACAAAATGTTTGGGGCAAGGGAAGCAAATCATTGCCGACATTCTGCATCCACAGCGTGTGATGGGAGCTTGTTCCATTCGCGCGCTTTCTGTAAAAGGACAGAATACCATTCTTTGCTCTTCTACATATCTCGTATGCTTATTGCTGGTTATGTGCGACATATTTTCATGTATGTATTGTTGCTGATCTACAAACAATTAAGTTATTAACTATGGTCTAAAAACGATCCAGTCGCTTCTTTGTGACAACTTGCTGATATCGTATACTCTTGTATTGTTTCAACAGCATTGTCCCCCTGCCCACGAGTAGGGTGGTTAGACTGGGACTCCGGAAATAAGTGCCTCTGGGTGAATTACACAAGAACTAGTTTTGAGAGAGCTCACGAAGTCTCCAGCGAGCTTCGGTGGCCAGTTGGCCACCTTCAAAGGTCAAGTCTCCTACCTAACGACCATCGTCCTCCTGCTTCAAAAGGAAGGTGCGTATGCGCCCTGGTATCAAAGAAAATGGCTAAATCAAAATATTCTCATAGCAGCTGTAGTAGAAAACATTATGACTAATTTTTCAAAAGATGTTTCATTATTCCTCGCTTGTCGAATACCAAAAGCCTTGCCATCGCGCCAGTATCATTCCTGATCTAGTGTCAAACTTTATCAGCATTCAAAAATAAAATTTATTTGTTCTTACGCTTTTCTTTTTAATATCTTCAAGGCTCGAAATCAGATGTTTGCAGCTAGTGGCTCGGTTTTAAGGGCACTGCTTGCTACGCAGCCGTCAAAGTGGGAGAGGGACACGGACGTGTGATTGATCTAAGCACCCATTTAAAGCTAGGAAATTAAGCAGCAATATTCGACTCTAAAAACATATAGTGGAACGTTTGCGCTAGAAAAAGAAACTTATTTAATAGAAAAAGGTACTAAATAACGTTTAGGTACATGAAGTAGTCATATCAAATATCGATGATTATTATATATGTGCATTGAATTCAATCCCGTATGTATAATATATTTTATTTGAAAGCTGAACTTTCAGCGGGCCTCAGTTTATTAGTCACTGAGAGTATTAAGTATGTAATTTGCTGTTAAAGGGACACAATTAAGTCGAGGATTTGTTTAGTTGGATTTTTACTGCTACCAATACATATCTAAGATTTGGGCTACACAAAAACCAGGCAAAGCAGCAACATAAAAAGGTTCTTTCGCCTAGTTGGAAACACGTGAAAATTCATTTTAGTAAAACATAAAGTAGTGTTTTCTGTACTAATCGTGGCTTAATATTGTACTGCCGACTAGCACAACTTTAACCAAATTAATTTTTATATGAAGGGGATCCTCAAAAGCCGGACACATATTGGATGGGTCTGAAAAAATCTCCTTCCGGTACGTACGAATGGATTGACGGCACACCCTTGACAACACCGAACTGGCATCCACGAACTGACTACACAGAACAGGCCGGCCAAATCCAAGTCAACCGGTACTTCCTCAGGCATCCGCTGGAGCTAAGGTGGTCTCTAGGAAACCCTGCATCTACGCTTCCTTTTATCTGCGAGATTCGTCTAAAAACAGGTAACTGCGAGCACGTTTTATATTTATTTTGTTCTCGGCCTATACTCTTTAATATTGCTCTTTTACATGGTGCTGTGTATGTTGTGACGTCCTCCTAGCTACGGTGTATATTGTCACCAATGACAATTGATGAGGCGACGATAACTCAAGAAACTAAACGTTTAATGGGGCGAACTTGTGCCCAAAACAAAAGAGGAACAGAAGATAACAGCAGGGCGTCGCGGGCGTCGATGTCGGCGAAACCGTATGATCGAGCGTTGCGGCGTGACTGACCGGCTGACCACGGAGCCTTTGGCCACGCGGAGCTTCGGAACATTCGGCGTAAGTTCAGTGCGTAACATTTAACCTCGAATCAGCAAGGCGGTTTTCGAATTTACCAGAACATCACATTACAGAGTCAACAAAAATGGGTAGCCGCGGCTAGGAATCGAACCCTAGACTTCTGCGCGGAAAGCAAGCGCGATAACCACTGGGCCACGGGCGCGCTGCCTGCTTGGTCAGCTGCGCGCGCGGCGTTATTCCCCCTTTAAAAGATACAAAAAACATCGTCCCGATGCAGCAAAAACGAAAACACAATCCACAAAGAAAGCACGGCAGGATCGGGAGCCACAGTTCACAGTTCACAGTTCACTCGTCGACGAGAGTGCAGAGTTTTATCGTTCGTAATACGGCTTCAGCCGGACGACGTGCACCACCTCGGGTCGCGGCTGACGTCTTGTTGATGGTCGTGTTCCGTCGGGAAGAACTTCGTAGTTCAGATCTCCGAGGCGTCGGATGATCTAGTAAGGCCCAAAGTAGCGCTTCAGCAGTTTTTCGCTGAGACCGCGGCGACGAATCGGCGTCCACACCCACACTCTGTCTCCGGGCTGGAAGTGGACGGCGCGGCAACGAAGATTGTACCGGCGAGCGTCGACACGCTGTTGATCGTGGATTCGAAGGCGGGCTAGTTGGCGTGCCTCTTCTGCTCTCTGACTGACCGCATGGGCATCGTCGCATCGGTCATCCACTGGCTCATGGGGCAGCATCGCGTCAAGCATGGTCGTCACTTTTCTGCCATGCACCAGCTCGAATGGTGTAAACCCGGTTGCTTCTTGAACTGCGGTGTTGTAGGCGAACGTGACGTATGGTAATACCTCGTCCCACGTCCTGTGTTCTACGTCGACGTACATGGAGATCATGTCGGCGATCGTCTTGTTGAGCCGCTCCGTCAGCCCGTTGGTCTGCGGATGGTACGCGGTGGTCCGACGATGGCTGGTGTGGCTGAGCCGAAGGATCTCTTGAGTGAGCTGGGCCAAGAACGATGACCCTCGGTCGGTTATCAAGACTTCGGGGGCGCCATGTCGAAGGAGAATGAGATTCGACGAAACATTTGGCGACTTCTACCGCTGTTCCCGACGGAAGGGCTTTCGTCTCCGCACACCGGGTGAGGTAATCTGTGGCAACGATTATCCAGCGGTTTCCCGACGTCGACGGCGGGAAGGGCCCAAGCAAATCCATTCCAATCTGTTGGAATGGCGTAGTTGGGGCCGATATCGGTTGCAGGAATCCCGCAGGTGTCGTTGGAGGCTTCTTACGCCGTTGGCACTCGTGACATGACCGTGTGTACAGATGAACAGTCTTCGGGAGTTTTGGCCAGTAGTACTTGTCACGAATTCGGGCAAGGGTCCTGCTGTAGCCGAGATGTCCAGCCGTTGGGTCGTCGTGGCACGCTTGAAAGATTTCTTCTCGGAGGCTGGTAGGGACAACCCGTAGCCAGGAGTTTTGCTGGTTCCAAAATTGTTTCTGAAGAGCACGCCTCGCCGCAGGACAAAGCTCGATAGGTCCCGAGAAAAGACCCGTGCGACTGAGCCTCCTCGACCTTCGAGGTGGTCGATCACGGAGCGAAGTTCCGTGTCGTCGCGTTGAAGTGCCCTCATGTCGGCAGTGGTAACTACACCAAGAAAACGGGCGTCGTCATCGTCGTCGGCGCCGGCAATAGGAGGTTCGACTGGAGCCCTAGACAAACAGTCAGCGTCATTATGCTTGTGGCCGGACTTATGCACAATGGTTACGTCCAATTCTTGCAGTCGAAGACTCCAGCGCGCAAGTCGTCCTGACGGATCCTTGAGGTTTGCGAGCCAGCAGAGGGCGTGGTGGTCTGTGACCACGCGGAACTGGATCCCGTACAAGTACGGACGGAACTTGGTTATCGCCCAGACGACAGCAAGACATACTTTGTCGGTCGTTGAATAATTTTTTCTGGCTTAGACAGCGCCCGGCTTGCGTAAGCGATTACTCGCTCTGCCACTTCTTGTCGCAGAACGAGTACCGCACCGAGACCGGTATTGCTGGCGTCCGTGTGGATTTCTGTCTCCGCCGAGTGATCAAAATGCCCGAGGATAGGGGGCGACTGGAGCCTTCGCTTCGAGTTCGTCGAACGCTTGTTCTTGCTCCTCATCCCCACTGGAACTGCACGTCGTCCTTCGTCAGATGCGTCAGCGGAGCAGAAATCTGTGCAAAGTTACGAACGAAGCGTCTGTAGCAGGCGCACAGCCCTAGGAATCTTCGGATGGCCTTTTTGTCTGATGGCTTCGGGAATTCGGCGACAGCCGCCGTCTTTGCAGGATCAGGGCTTACAACCTGAGCACTCACGACGTGGCCCAACATTTTCAGCTCACCATAGGCGAACCGACACTTGGAAGGCTTGAGTGTCAGCCCAGCAGCCTTGAAGGCCCATAGCACGCCTCGCAGTCGTCTCAGGTGCTCGTCCGATTCGCTCGAGAACACCACAACGTCGTCGAGGTAGAAGAGACAGCTCTGTCATTTGAAGCCGGAAAGAACGGAGTAAATGACGCGCTGGAAGGTGGCCGGCGCTGTGCACAGCCCGAACGGCATTACTTTAAATTCATACAATCCATCCGGCGTTACGAAGGCCGTCTTCTCCCGATCTCGTTCGTCGACCTCAATCTGCCAGTACCCGCTCTTTAGGTCCATCGACGAAAAGTATCGGGCATGGCGCAGCCGGACAAGGGTGTCGTCGATGCGGGGCAGCGGATAGACGTCCTTTTTTGTTACTGCGTTCAGCCGGCGATAGCCCACGCAGAACCTCAGGGTTCCGTCTTTCTTCTTCACCAGAACTACTGGGGAAGCCCACGAACTGTTTGAGGGCTGGACGATGTCGTCATGAAGCATTTGCTGAACTTGCTTCTGGATGACTTCCCTTCCTTTCGCAGAGGCTCGGTATGGTTGCCGATGCACAGGAAGTGCGTCGTCAGCAGTAGCTATTCGATGTTTGGCAACCATCGTCTGGCTCACCTTTGATGACGTGGCGAAGCACTCATTCAACTCGACGAGGAGGTCAGTCAGCTGTCGTCGGTGGGGAAGGGGAGGGTTGGGTCGATGTCGAGCTCAGATGGCGTGGTTCTCTTGTGCTGCGTCGGAGAGGCGTCATCTGAGATCACGGCGATCGTGCCTGAGTCCTGAATTTCCTCGACGTAGCCCACAGCTGTACCCTTTGTAAGGTGCTGCGACTCTTGCCGCAAGTTGGTGAGAAGGGCTACGGTACACCCGTCCTGGAGCTTGGCTACGCCACTTGCAATGCCAATCCCTCGTCCAATGTGAAGTTGGACACTTCCTTCCAGCAGTGCTACACCGCAGGTGGCTTCTTCGGTCCCGACGGGCACATAGACACTGGACAGCGGCGGCAGGTTTACGTGGCTGATAAGGACTCCCACAGCCGCTAACCACGCTTTGGGATCTTTCATTGATGTAACAGGTTTCCGAAGCGTCAGCTTGTTCTCAGCAAGGTCGATGATGGCGCCGTATTCGCACAAGAAGTCCATTTCGAGAATGACGTCCCTCGAACTGTCTTGCAGAACGACGAACTTCACAGGGCAGGTTTCACCGTGGATCTCAACGCGAGCGGTGCACCTGCCGACAGGTGTGATCAGATGTCCGCCGGCGGTTCGTATCTGCGGTCCCCCCACGACGTCATAACTTTCCGAAGGCGCCGAGAAAGTCTCCCTTTCAAAACGTAGTAGTCTGCTCCGGTGTCGACTAGTGCCGTCGCGTCGTGGCCGTCGATGATGACGTAGAGATTATGCGACACCGTTGCAGAAACATCGTTTTGGGGCATTGCTGCGTTAGAGTGGGAGTGATCCGACGATCTTGGAGGACCTTGGCATTGTTCGTCTTCGGCACTCACCTCCAGGCTTTGCCGGGCCTAGTTTTCCCGACGGGAAGCGATGGGTGACAGGCTGTCTCGGCGAGACCGGCGGAAGGGCGATGGCGAGCGTCGGGGAGACGGTGAACGGCATCCTCGGCGGGAAGACGACCCAGAAGATGAAGAGCGGCAGAGGTAGTCCTCGATGACCCGAAATCGCTCTCCGAGACGCGGTCGAGGGTCGTTGGGCGCAAACCCTCGTAGGCCCAGCTGGCGGTAGGGGCATCGCCGGTAGATGTGGTCGACTTCCCCGCAGTGGTAGCACAACGGGCGTCTATTGGCCGTCCTCCACACTTCGATCTTTCTTGGCGCAGCTTGGTCTGATCGGACGTGCGCCTGATCTTCCTGGCGTCGGGAATACTGCGGCGCTGGAGGTTCACGTCGGGGTTGTCGCCACGTACGGACGCGGGGTTGGCGGTGCTTGTCGGACCATTGCGGCTTAGCTTAGAGCGGACTCCTCCGGTGCTGCTCCGGTGGCAGGAGCCTCCAGTTGGATTGCCCGCTGAACTTCTTCGCGGACAGCTTCGGCTATCGACAGCGAAGCCGCTTGGTTGGCAGCAGGCAGGAGCTTCCTGAGCTCTTCTCGGACGACGTCGCGAATTATCTCGCGAATTTCAGTCAGGCTGGAGCCGTGGTCTAGTCCCGATGGCGAGGGGACAGCTTAACCGGGATGCCGCTGGTAGTGGGTTGCCCTTGCAGCCCACTCACTCTTAGAAAAAAGGGTCAGTATAGTCCTCCCCAAAGGGAGGAACGCTCTTGACACATATGTTCCTACGGAAAGGGAGAAACTTTCGTCCCTAAAGCAGGGGAGCAAAATTTCCTCCGTCACCTGCATCTCAATCTGGCGGCAACGAATCGAGCAAATCGAGCTCAATAAGGCTTAACGACAACACGAAGTCTATTGTACGGAGCGAGAGGAGCAGCAAATAGAAACGTAACACGAGCTTTCCGCGAACTGTATTTATTTCCGAAGCCGGCTTCCCCTGCAGGTAAAGAAACTTACGTTTCGAAAGCATGCAGTCACTCATTCGTCGCATCGTCAGCACTGCGATGTTAAACGGAGACAACCGGCACTCAGTTCGCGCACCTTGTCTTACCTTTGCTATTCCTCGAGCCACAATTCCTTCGTCAACCGTTCCGTCAACCGCACATCACGAAGGAGTGGTAAACCATTCGCCCGCAAAACCAAAAGTCGCTCCCACAAAAAGCAAATCCGAAGCAGCCTCTTTGCTCGTTTCAGCACGGTAACACGAAATTGTGGCGTAGCCGCGTAGCGTAAAAGGAGGTTAAATCGCTTGCCACCAGATGGCAGGGTCAAGAAGATTGATCAGCAAGTAGCTAGGCTAGGTGGCGCTAGTTACGGCTCAATTTATGTTCTACAAAAAATATTTTATTTTCTGATGCAACCATTGCGCTTCGGGACCTTCGGGACCCTCTATTTCACACAGGTAGACACATTACGCGTTCTAGGGTACAAGCATCAGCTGAACATACATAGAGCGCATACACATGCATACAAACATCAATACAACAGCACACTAATCCGATCACCACTCCCGAGCTCTGCGTTTCCGTCTTTTATACTGGTCGTTTTGAACGTACGAAATTTTTCGGTGACTCCCTAAGCAACAAAAAATATTCCCAGCATGTTTATTTTTTTCCAGCAATGTCATACATCTGAGAGTATTTTTAATGGCTCAGGGGATGAATCTCTTATTAAAAAGAAAACGCTCGATCATGCCGTAATTATTTGAAAGCCAATAAATCGAGCCGCTCCAATGCGGTTCCAAGCCTGGGTTTGTTTCCCCGCACGGCACTTCCTAGCCAAGTATTTCTATTGTAGTGTTTGTTTTTCTATTTGTGCTGTTCGCGCACGGCTGCAATTGCCGTCTTGAATTGATCTGTGTAGAGCGGATATTCACTCAGCTAGAAGTGATCGCTTCAGAAGCAGAGAGATCGCTTTTCGATCAACTTGAATGCAGTCAAAGCCGCGACTTGCGGTAGGTGTTAAGTGTACGGAGCTACCCCGGGGCGAGCTCGAAAACGTCTAGCGCTCATCCCAGCGCGCCACTTGGAGGGCAGTTTCTCCAGGAACCGTAGTATATTTAAACATCAAAATAAAGCATAGCTTTTTTTCGATTTTACCTTTTTTTATGCTAAAATTTCATTGTAAACATAGTACTTTCCGTCATTATTTCGTACTGTTCAGTCTTTTCACCAGAGCGCAATCGCTCTCGGGGACCGACAGTCACATTGGCCACTGTACGATAGGAGCTTACCGTTCAGACCAGCGTTCCAACATGATTATCCGCACGTCGATCGACTGCACCTAATTTCTCAAGTGGTCTTAAACTCTTTAATGTAAAGGGGAATGTCAACCTGCGACACCCCGCCCCTCCGATCACGGCCCGACCAGCGGCATCAATGCCCGACAGTTTACGTCATTTCATCTTGTTGTTACACCACTGATACGCGAACACACGGTCACATCGGCGATAATTCCAGTCTTCTGTTCACTACGCACAACACTGCCATCACGATGTTGCTGCTATGTTGCTGACACGCAGAAATACAGAACCACGTTGAACGCCGGTTGGCACTCGGCACGGGAAAACAGAACCGAACTCAGCACGGAAGGCACCCAGGCAGCCGGCAGGAAAACCTGCCTGCCTTGGACACAGTTCCTGCGATTTCTATAACGTCGAAAACGTCGATACATTTCCGCGTGGTTCCGCTACTGTAGTTCCGCGTACGTCCCGCAATCCAGAGACGGCCATCTTACCCAGTGTACGTAGCGCTGCTGGCGCTGCTCCGGAACTTCGCTGTTTCTAGCGGCTTCATTTGTTTGTTTGAAAAAAATTAGTGGTAAAAACGTCAATGCAACCGAAATGTTCTGCGCGTTTGGACTAGAAGACGGAATTAACGGCGGCCTTCGCTGCCGCTGAAGCTCAATCAGCTCAACAACAACGTGCGCGACGTGCTCGAAAAACGAAACCGAAAGAAGATGCCTCCCTTCTTCTCGAGTCCGCTTGGGGGCGCGTCAGTAGAAGGGAGGGAGACGCGCCGTTGCTACCTTTTACCTCCATTTTTTCTTAGAGTGCAGGGTCAGGGCCCGGCAGTCGAGGCGGCCGAGGCAGCCGAGTTACGAAATGTGGCCGAAGAGGCCGAGGCCAACGTTGCCGAGGCCCGAAGCCCGCCGGTATCGCAGCTGATCGCAGCCGCCCAGTGTACCTAGCAGTGTCGGCATCGTTTTCGAAGCTTAGCGGTTTATGACGGATGTGTTTAAACTTCTTTCTTGTGAGTGTCAAAAGCGCCGCGGCAAAAGAAACGACTGAAGGACCGACCTCGTCGTCTTGGCCCCTGCGTAAACGGCTTAGATCCAACCTGGGTGCCCAAATCTTGTTTATCAAACAGCGCGCTGATGAAGCTTGTAGCAATGATATTTGTATAGTTTTCATTGGCGTCGGTGGATAATAAGAACTTCCAATTTTCCTTCCATCGGTCTGAATTTGTTTATGCCTGTTTTGGTAAAAAAAAAAAACTAAAAAAAAAAAAAAACACCGCTCCTTCCAGGGATCGAACCTTCGTCCATTTGGTCAGTAGTGCGATGTTCTACCCCTGCGCCAACTGAACAGGGAGGAACTGGACCTCCTCCTTTCATCCAAACTTCCGTTCCTCCTTCTCTGGACAACTTGACCACCACAAGGAGGAACAGTCGCCGTTGCTACCTTTCTTCTCCTTTTTTTCTTAGACTGTACTGTCGCATCGGTGACGAATTTTCGAACGGTCGTTGGTGGGTTGCTTTCGAGTTCACCGGAGATGTCGTCCTTCACGCCGCGCGTCGGAATACGCAGCTTCTTTTCCTCGGTAGAATGAGGGTCGGCGCGGGAGCTCAGGCGCAGGACGTCTTCCACGAAACTCGTGACGCTCTCATTGGGGCCCTGGGTCCTGGACTGCAGCAGATCTTCGGCCCTCTCTCTTCGGTGTTGATTGGCGAACGTACGCGTCCGCTCGTTCTTGCAAATGTTCCATGATGTGAAGGAAGCTTCGTGGTTTTCGAACCAGCGCCTTGCAGTTCCTTCAAGCGAGAAATAGAGGTTCTGCAGGCGCTGTTTGTCACTCCACCCGTTGTGGCGAGCTACGCGTTCGTACTGGCTGATCCAATCTTCGACGTCCTCGTAGATCTCTCCGAGGAAGGGAGTAGGCGTCCGCGGAGCGACGGGCAGGACGACGGTGGGCGCGGTGGTCATCGTAGGGATCTTCTTCGGCTTCTGCAGCAGGGGTCGGGATTCCGGGAGTTGTACTTTGGTACGGCGGCTTGCTCGGGCGTCGGCGTCTTCTGCGAAAGTTAGCCTTCCGGGGCTGAGCACCTCACTTGACCGGGATGTCTTCGGAGGGGTACGCTCCACGGGCATAAAATGCGATACCCGCACCTCCACCAAAATGTCACGAATGACAATTGATGAGGCGATGATAACTGAAGAAACTAAACGCCTAATAAGGCGAGCTTGTGCCGCAAAACAAAAAAAAAGAGAACCGAAGAAAACAGCAGGGTGTCGTTGGGCGTCGATGTCGACGAAACCGCAGGATCGAGTGCTGGCGCGAAACTGACCCCGGCTCGCCACGCGGAGCCCCTTTTGTACACGCGTGGGCTTCTGGAGCATTCGGCGTGGAAGATTATTTTATTTTAAATCAAATTGGTCTCAAGAACCCATGAAAATTATTTTCATGGGTTCTTGAGACCAATTTGCCAAATAGGTGGATTCATTCTCGTTTAAGTATTTACGATCATTTCCAGTATCCTGCTACTGACATGAATAAGCTAGAAAACAAAAAACAACTGTGTGCATTACGATAATATAAAATTATAAAAAAGATTTCGAAATATTTAACTCATTATAGTTGTTGTGATTATAACAGCGAATTTTTTAATTGCAAGGAATGGAAGCACTGCGCTGAATAAACAATTAATGAGAGGATGATTGTTATTGTAAACTATACATTACGATGTCAAATGTAATATTTAGGCATGTACTAAATATTTATATTAAAATATGAGTCACAGTCGCCCCTAGGAAAAAATCAGAGAAAAGAGCATAGTGAAATATCCGACATTAACATCAGATTATTCAAAGAGGGGTAAGACCAAGTATTTGGAATAGCAGAGGCTTGTGATTGGCGGCCTTAAAGTGTGTACTTCGTCACCAGTTAAAACTTTGGCCGATCTCAAAAAGTTCCCGGATCAGGCGCGGGTGCTCGAATTCGAAATAATGAACAAATGCCTAAAAACAGTCGAACCATGTCCACTTCGAGACATGTTTTCTCAAAAATGGCTCATTTTAGAGGATTTGCCTTTACAGCAGCTTGTAGTCAATAGCCCTAAATTGTGTACTTCGTCAACAGTTAAGAAATCAGACCCAACTGAAAAATTCCCGGATAAGGCGCAGGTTCCCGAATGTGAAATGATGAACGAATGCCTAGAAAGATCCGAACTATGTCCACTTCGGGACAAGTTCGCACAAGTATGACCCCATTTTAGAGGATTTGTAATGGTAGCAGCTTATTGTCGAGTACCCTAAAGTTCGTATTTCATCACCAGTTAAGTTCTCGGCAGACGTCAAAGATTTCCCGAGTGAGGCGCGTGTCCCCAAATTTCAAAAGACGAACGAATGCGTATAAAAAGCCAAACCATCTCCAATTTGAGACCGGTTTTCTCAAAAAGGACCTGTTTTTGAGTATTTGCCATAGTGCCAGGATGGGCTCGAGGGCTTTAATTTTTATATTCTGCCTTTGGTTAGAAACTGGGTTATCCTAAAAAGATTCTCTGGCGAGGCGCGTGTGCCCAAATTTCAAAACATGAAGGAATGCGTAAAAACTGCAGAAACATCCTCATTTTGAGACTGGTTTTCTCAAAAAAGATTTAGTATTTGAGTACCTGTCATAATTAGCAAGATAGGATAGAGGTCTCTAAAGTTTATAATCATGCCTTTAGTTGGCAAACTGAGTTGTCCTTCAAAAAATTCCCGGGAGTGCCTCAAATTTCAAATAATGAACGAATGCCTAAAATCAGCCGAACAATCCCCAAGTCGGGACCGGTTTTTATAAAAAAAAAGTATTTAATTTGGAGTAATCGCCATAGCACCAGAATGGACTTGAGGGCTCAAAAGTTTATATTCTCCGTTTAGCTAGGAAGTGGGTTGTGCTCAAAACGTTCTCTGGCGAAGCGCGGCTGCCATTATCTTAAAAGATAACGAATGAGTAAAAACTGCATAGCCATCCCATATGAGACCGTCTTTTTCTTTTTAAGGATTCGTTTTCGAGTATATGCCATAATAGTAGGATGGAATCGAGATATCTTCATTTTATATTCTGCCGTTAGCAGGGAAGTGGGTTGTCCTCAAGAAGTTCCCTGGCGAGGCACGTTTCCCCAATTTCAAAAATTGAAAGAATGTGTAAAAACTGCCGAACCATCCCCACATTGAGAACGGTTTTCTCAAAAAGGATTAATTTCCAGGTACTTCCCATAGTATCAAAATGGGCTCAAAGACACTAAATGTTTTGTATTCTGTCATTAGCAGGGAACTGGGTTATCCTCAGAAAGATCCCTGGCGGAGGGACGAGTGCCCAAATTCCAAAAGATGAATGAATCCGTAAAAACTGCTGATACATCCTCACTTTGAGACCATCGTACTCAGTATGCGTATGATTTTTGATGATTTGGCACGATGGATGCGGATGATAAAAGTATCATTCCGCGCTTTTCGCATCGCCAACCTTGTGCCTTTTGCACGAGTGGTACTTTTAGCGCACCAGCACGTTTACCACGTGCTCCGTTTCTTTCTAAAATTTACGGATTTAGTGATTTCGTTGACGTGAATTTGAACTAGGTATTTATTTTTACTAATTAAAATTATTCAAAACAATCTAGTTTTTGACGATTAGCCCTTTATAAAACATCCCCCTGGTAGTATAACTTACGTGATTATACTCCAATAATTTTGCCTTAACGAATTAAAAAGAACGATGCGAAAAGCCTAAAATAGGCAACCTTGCACGCCATATCAATATAATAAAATATAGGGTGGTTGAAGTCACAAGGCTCGATCTAAAATAGACCGTAAAAATCGACGCCTGCACTAGCTATCTAAGTTTTTCGTGAAAGGTGTATTTCACAGGTAGTTTTTTTTTGTAAAATTAGAAGCGTTGTTTTCTTTTAGAAAAAATAGTGCCAAGAAGCTTGCCAGGGTCTCCGGCGGGCGGCTACCCAGACGACCAAGTGGAGGTGCGGGGTGTGTTTGGCGTTCGTATTGATAGATGGCGTGGGGACCAGCGTCTGAAGGTGCAGCCGACCAGGAAAGAAAGCACACGACACGCAGGCGAAATCCGTTGGCAGCAAAAGTGCCGCCGTTATGCAGACGCGTTTTTTTACTCTAAGTTTTACTTTTAGTGTACTCATTTTTTAACCGAAGGTACATTAAAAAATATATTTATTTTAATAAACCACGGTGGTTTGCGAGCCCCTCGTGATAAGAAGGTTACGCCATCTATCAATACGAACACCAAACACACCCCGCTACTGGACCCCTGTCGTCTGCGTCGCTGCCCGCCGTAGACCCTGGCAGGTTTCTTGGCCTTACTTTTCTAAAGAAAGAGAGCTACGCTTTGTAATTTTACAAGAAGAAACCGACTTGTGAAATACACCTTTTGACGAAAAGTTAAGATTGCTAAGTGCAGGCGTCGATTTTTACGGTTCATTTTAGATCGAGCCTGGTGACTTGAACGACCCTATGTATTCAATATTGCAGTACATGCGTTCTCTGTGTAAGTGCCGCATAAGCGACAGTTTCTACACTTCGTTTCAGCTAAGTTAAGACGCAGAACACGCTACGAGCTAATGGACCATTCAAGCAGCGTCGAAAGCGCAAGTCACTCAGGACTTTTCTACGATCTTCTCAGCGATGATAGAGCACGTACAGAAACATGACAAACGCCATTACGGTGCTCTCTGAGACTGTTTGATTTGTCCCATCAGCGCGAGGTGACGGCTTCGTCTGGACTTTAAAGGTGAAACGAAGTACAGGCAGAATTCCCGCGTGCGTGGAGGGCAGATGTGTATACACGCCCCTACTAAGGCGGAAAAATGTTTAATAATTTTTGAGAAGATTGAAATGTACATTCAAACTGATCGACTTCTTATTTTTGGGGTTGATTTTAATTGTTTTTTGTACAGGGTATGACAGCGCGAATGGCGCGGGATATGAAGACGATAACCGCGTATTTTTGAATAATATGCTCCAACACAGTGAGTTAGAAGATGTTGCACTTTGCGCGTCAAGCGGACGAGGTGTACACTTTACACGCATTTTCGAGGTGGAAGCTACGCGCGCTTGGATAGAGCGTACGTTTCTCTCAACCTTGTCAGAGGGTGCAAGCGGTATGAGGTTGCTCAGGTGTCATTTAGCGATCATGCTCCTGTATTCTTAAAGCTTTGTACCTTTAAAAAAAACGCCACAGAAGTTGGTTTGGTATTTAGGGAAGTTTAATGCGAAGCTTTTAAATGAATAATTTTTTGTAGATACAGTGTTCGCGGAGACCTTGAAGATTTGGCATGAGCTAATAGGGAAGAGTTCGGAATTAAATGGGGATTGCTTAAACAAGAAACTAAGATTATATTTTTTGAACGCTTCAGTTTTGGTAGAGCATGAATAACAGAAACAAGGAAACTGTTTATACGCACTACTTCAGAATCTGATAAGGGAGGAATGCACTTCTCCGGTTCGTTTTCTGACGATATAATCAGTATGAAAAAAGCCCCAAGGTCCTTGATACTGGAAGCGGTTATCGCATGGGGAGATAGCCACGAAAAGGGCGATAGGGGATAGGGCAGAAAAAATGCGTGAATAAGAATGAAATCATTGAGATTGTGTATCAGTCTCTACTGTCCCGCGATAAAGGAATCATAAACGCGCTTTCATATGATATTATAAAGAACAGTTCAGATACCATGGGCCCAAAACAGATGGTTTCCGGGAATTTTATTTGCCTTTATTGCCAAGATGTGTGGACGATTTAAAAGAAAAATTAGAACAGCTCATCAGGTTATCGGAATTTAAAAACGCGGTTGATAATTTCAGGACTGACAAAGCTCCAGGGCCGGACGGTCTGGGGGCTCAGTTTTATGAAGCGTTTAAAGACCAACTTGCGCCTCTTTTGCATTGCTTCTTCGGTGAAGCATGAAGGACCAAAAGCTTTACCCTTGTCGTTTTGTGCACGATTTTGTAAACCAAAGTAACGACCTCTTAAAACTTTGTTTTGCTGTATCGTAACGTCCGGTCACTATAACTTAAAGTTGACTATAAGATACTAATCAAAGTATTATCGGGTGGTTTGCAGAGTGTTATAAACATTATCGTCGACCAACATCAGACGTGTGGAATAAATGGGAGGAGCAATGTAACAAATGTGCATGTCGCCCGTAGCATTCTGGTGCGTTGTGACTCTTTTGTGCGAAGAGTTGTCTATGTTACATGCAGACCTAGAAGAAACTTTGACCGCGTGTCACACGAAATTCTTTTTTCAATAATAGAACATGTAAACATGAAGTCTGTCTTGTGTGACGGTGTACACATGCCGTACCAAAACTGCGCAACTAGTACAGTTGTAAAATGTGTGTAAGCAAGTGCATTCGCCTTTTCTCTTCGGTGCCACAAGGCTGTCCACTTCCGCCTTTGCTTTTTTCGTATTTTTCTTGAGTCATTTTGTCTAAGTATTATTCAGAGTAGTTTTATTCGAGCGTTTAAGTTGGAAGCTACAAAGGTGCGTGTTTTAGTGTACGGGGATGACGTGACGAGTTTTGCGTAGACTCCAAGAGTCTCCAAAAAACGTCGAGCTCACAGAGATGTTTTGCGAAAATACGACTAGATCCGTCAACTGGGATAAATGTTTGGGTGTTCGACACGGCGATTGGCCTTCAACGCAGGTTGTTTTTAAATGTGTTGTATGAAACGAAGCGCCGCCCCGTTATCTTGAAGTTCCTCTGGAACACTGCCGCAACAATGACGACTACTGGCGCGATCAGGTTGAAGTTTTGCGCGCAAAAGCGACCGAGTGGGGAAGTTATGGGATGCCTGTTTTTGCACGTGCATCGGCTTGCATTGCGTTTCTTTCAGCAAATGTGTGGTACGTTTTCAAGGCGCTTCACTGCTCGTGAATTAACACACAACGTATGAACTGTGGTTTTGCTGTTTTTATATTGTGCTCGTTTTCAGAACGTACGAGTCGTACAAACCTGTTTCTTAGAGTGAAGGCCCGCGGGGTGGACGGGAGGGAGGGGGGAAAGGGGCGGGGAGTTCTTAATCTCTTTGTGATGCAACTTGGCAATTGAGTTATTTTTCTCAGAGACCAGAGATTATCATTTTTACAAACCCTCATTCAATTGAGGTTGTGTGGTGCGCTTCCTGAGTTTGTTGTTTTGCCAAGCGAGGACCTAGGTGCCTGTGTACGCGGGTATATGGAAGATGTTGGTGCTTAATGGATTTTCATCACGCGTTTCCTGCTCAAATACTTTTCTTGTGCATCGAGCAAGCGAATAACGAAGGGTTTAATTGATTTGTTTGTTTGTTTTAATTCCTCTGCATCGTTTCATCTACAGTGCAGGCGCATGCCGGGATATTTTAAAGCGACACAAACGAATAGTGGTACTCCCTAACGCGAATACTTTTTTCAAGTTGCATAGACAAGCACTTTCAATTAAAGTCTGTTTAGTTGAAAAAGGCATCCCAGCACCTTGGTCTGACAACCTCAGATTGTGCAGAAAGCAGAAAACGGTTGATCACGTTTTCCTAGACTGTTAAGACGCCGTGTTCTTTTGGAACGTCCTGCAAGGGACCCTCAGAAAAGACTTCCCATTAACGCCCCATGGATACGTTTTTGAGCGGTAGAAGGGAAAAATGACATTCCCTACGTCATAATCCTACTGCTCAGCCAGCACAGCATATGGCGTGCCGCATGGCTGATGCGCCATGCGGATATCGATGTTCGCCCCATGCATAAGTATTTTGTTGAGCACATGTGCTTTCTGAAGGAATTCTATAGGGCCCAGCAACCTACACCTGAGTGGCTGCTACCTTTTGAGGTGTTGTCTACCATCAAAGATTTGTAGCGAGTTCGGCATTAGCCAAGATGGCTGGCGTCTTTTTAGTGTTTCATCGCGATTGTGTGTCACTGCCTTGAGCCATCTTTCAAATCCGAAAAACAGGCCGCGTGTGTGGCGGAGTTAGCAACGTATGCGGCTGTCGCGAAGAGGAATGGGGTTCGAATCCCGCTGGTCCAGAATCGTTATTTTATTAATTCTGTACTCTCTATGAAATAAACTGTAGTAAGGTGATAACCTGAGCGAGTTCGCAGTAGTAGAACATGACGAAAAACTATAAGCTTGTTTGTCTTCTGTGTTTGGTTTCTGTCCCTGTCATGGTATTTTCGTGAGCTGATTTTTTCATATTATTCTAAGAACTCTCTGCCCATTCACGGCTGTCATGGAGTGCTTCTTGTTCAGAACATTCCTGAACGTGCCACGTGTATGAAATGTAGGATCAGTCGCCTTCTGCTACCGACGCAAGATGCGTGGCACCTTACTCTTTAAGTTTGTATGTGCAAGTTCACCTCTAAACATTTATTTTTGTTCTAAATTCATCTGCTTTTTTTATTGGTGACAACATTTCACCAGGCGAAAAGTTGATTGATATAAACGCGTAAAAAATTAAGTGCCTTGTATACATAAGCTGACCATCCACCCTTGGATACGTCTTGTACAAAATCAACCACTATATAATTAGGATATGTTTTATGCTTATACTCACTGACAACACAGTTCTATCTAGAGGTACTTAACTATATCGCACTCCAAGGCAACTATAGAAACTATTGAATTGCGTGCGATGATCTCTGTGAAATTGTTTAGAAGTTCCGATATTCTTTCTTTGACCACAGTACATTCGTGAAGTAGTAATTGAGAATGATAAAGTTATCAGTATGTCGCAACCGCCAGACACTCATTATCTCATCCTTTTGTTATCTTTGAAGTTACTGTTTTTTATTTTTTATTTTCAATTCATTTCGTATGCAGATTCCCGCTTTGGTGGGAACCTGCATACGACATAAAGTTAAAGAAGAATTCGCCAAGTGTGGCAAGATAAGTGAACTAGAAGAGCCTGTCACAAATTTCTAGCCATGTGATTCATGCGAAAATTGCATCGACCGTTTTTTCGAGGGCACCTTTCGCTGAATATCGTTGCTCCCCTGGCATCCGTTGGGTTCTGCGGCCATGCCGAGTTAGGGCGAAAGCTGTCCTTGGGGCGCCGCTGTAAATAATGCTGCCTGCGTTCTTGGGGGAATCTGTGCTTGTGTCGTCGCTGGCGCGTCTCACGTGTTGTCGCATGCCGCGGTTTGCGTGTTTGAAATACCTTTTATACGTGTTTGCGGTAGGAGGCACTGGAAAAATATTTTACCCGGGATAATGGAATCCGCCACAGTAATATAGCAGTGGGAACAGCATAAGCAGCAAGCAGGAAACATTTATTTCGCACTTCATTTAAAGATATCACCGTTGTAGATGCAGACGCAGGTGCACAAAAAACGTTTTTATTTTTCAGCGTGAGCTTGCTTCGGTGTTGTAAAGTTGTGTTATTTTCATAATTAGAGGTATGTTTGAAAGAAATTTATATTTTAGTTATTTTAACGCCACGCACGTTGTATACTTGTATACATAAATTGCATTACTTGTGTTATTTCGGTCAACTTACTTCCTGGTTGTCAACAATGCTGAACAAAATAGCTACCCAAAAGAACGGATAAGGATAACTTGCACGTAAATTCTATGCGTGCGAAGAAATAATCATTAAGCTACTATAAGCGATTTATAATTATCAAGTCGAATCAACAATTCCACAGTCAATATATAAACGTCAGGATCCAGTGGTGCACAGACCTCTAGTTTCCAAATCATGCCCATCAGAAGTTCTTGAATGGCAAAAGAGCGCAGTCAATATCATAATTACAGGTAATTATATGTAACTGCCGGTATATACCAAGTTCATTTTCGTTACCTTGAAGCAAGCCGGCAATACTTACTCGCAACAACCCTAAAGATTCAAACTTGTATCTTACTTCCGCGTAAGGTCGGGAGAAACAGAACAAAGAGCGTCGTTTTGAGTCGCGCTGAATATTTGTTAATAAGCTTCCCTGAGCTCTGGAGTCACGCTAAATTTGGTGGCGACATCTCGCCTCTCAAATGTAGCCTAGAGGCTCTTACATGTCTTGAACTCGGCTTGCTTGAGACCGTCTTTACCCTTTAGATAGACATCAACTTTAATTTCCTGGGAAAAAAAGTGCAAACGTAGATAGCACTTCAAGATGCGGGGTGGGCGTCTGTAAGACAAAATGGAACAATTGTATTGCTGGGTGCTGCTGCGGGGATGGACTCAGTGCGTATTTTATTGAAGACATGTTGCGGAACACTCGATACGATGGCAATGGGCGAAATGCTTGGATTTACTAACGCAACCCACCGGCCCCAGGGTTCCTGATAATACATCAAATCTAGAAAAACAAAAGCAACAAAGATTATAGAAAAAGAAGTACTGAAGGAAAGAACAATAGGACGCGACAATCTATAGCAACACAGGCATTTAGCGGGCCCATGGCGGCCTTTCTTCATTTTGCCCCAACCCAGGGAGGGGAAAGTATCCCCAGTTATCTCTCGCCCTCTTTCATTAAAACGGTCTATAGCTTGATTTAAATAGCTCTTATTTATCACACATGTCTGCAACAAAAGGACAGATGATGAACTTCTGTTCTCTATTATTCAGTGTAAGCTAAGAATGACGCGTTGATATTGAGCTCGAAAACCCTGGCTCACAAAACACTATATATGTAAACATCTTTTTTGCGGACCTTGCCTCCTTAAATTCCGGTACCTCCGGTAGGCAGGAAAACATTGTTTTTTCCCTCTATGCCTTTAGGAAGTGTTCTAGTTTCAATCGCGACTCTCACTCATACCTGGTTTGGCTCTTCGATGTCTTTTTACCAGTCTCACGTCCTAACGGCCTGCTTTTGTTTCATCTCGCGTAACAAAAATACCAACTACGTAGCTGGGATCGAGAGTAGCTGGACAAAGTATACACTTTATTTCTCCTTAAGTCAGACAGCAGTCACTTGCTAGAAGACATAAAAAGACGCACTCACAGACTGAAAGCGCAAGGTCACGGCGCAGCTTATTTGGTGAAAACAAACGCACAAAACCACGTCGAACAGCGTGACATCGCATATTTAGCTCTGCTTAATTAGCCTCATCGGCTCATAATGTTGGTTATGCTCTGCCTTAAGGTGAAGCAAAGTAGAACATTATTATGATGTTCCTTGTCTTATCAATCGAATGTAATGTTTCGTAGTTCGCCCTCAAGCTCGTCTTCATGCGCTCTGTAGAAAAAAAAAGGACGTGCAGTCGTTTTTCAAATTGCCCCAGGACGCTCATTTTCTTATTGCGACAATAAACTTAACCGTATCTTTTCAGAAAACGCATGGCTACGTCTGCAGATGACGCGGGAGGAACTGTGGGTGACATTTAAATGCTTCGCGTCACCAGAAATTCTGCCCAATTCCATTTTGTGGTACAAGGACGGCTTCATTGTGAAAGGAAACCGGCTGGGAACAGGGTTAGACGACGCAGTTCTGAGCGTCCCGACGAGAAACATCTACGTGCAAGGATACTACTGGTGTGAAGGAATCACAGTGGACGGATTTCGCCGAGTGGAGTCAAGAAAGCAGCTTCTTCGATTTTCAGGTTCGTGAGTCTCTAGCCGCAACTTCCGAGTACCCTGATTAGCTTCCGAAGAGACACATCGATACATTTTATTCGCAAGTACGTCTGCACTCGAAGGTATTTTCAATCTCTCAAATTATAAACAAAACAAAAAAGGCTCAGACGTATACCAAAATAATTTCTAAACTTCTAACAACAATTGCTTTAGTTCCCCCTTTTATATAACACTAATTTCAAAATTTTCCTTGAGGCATGCATGATGAATAATAATTCCATTCTTTAGAAAACTGAGCAAACATTTGTATGTGGGCCTATCACAATTAAATATAAATCAAATACAATTGAAAACGAGCGTGTTGGTTAATGGATACAAACTTGAAAGTGTAAAACAGCGAGGACGAGGACGGGAACAGGACATCTTTCCTCGCTGTTTTACACTTTCAAGTTTGTATAAATCAAATCTATTTCAAATGTTATTCTAAGCAGCCATTGTATTCTATTTCGCTGCTTTGTATGCGCAGAAGCAGTAATAACCTACACCGTGCTTCACAGCAAATTCACCACGATTACATGAAAATCGTAGCGCGAACCACGTCCATAAAATACTTTCGAATGGGCGCTTTCTTCGACAACAGTTTAGCGATGCGTAACATTGAGCCTCACGTTTAGTTAGTAGTTCGCCGATGCTTGCCCTGATGTCTATTCATATCTCTTCTAGATGTGAAGTCGTTGGCCTGCTCTCTCCAGCTTACTCAAGAATTCATTTACGCCGCCGATTTTCCAACGCTAAACATTTTCCAGGAATTTACAGTTCATTTTCGAAGCAGAATTTTATCTTTCATCCAGAGAAGAACTTACGACAATCTACTTGACGGACTGAAAGTGGTTGGCGTAGTTGGAGGCACGTAAGTATTCATCGAACCGCCCATGTTTGCCTGCCGTAATTACTATGTATACACTGTAATTGCAATAAGATATTCGGGTTTGCAAATATAAACTAGAACAATATTTGATAGAGTATTATTCTAGTTTATATATGCAAACCCGAATATCTTATTTCATATTACTTTTGGTCCGCCATATGCGTTTAAATAACATAAAATCAATGCGCGAAACCTTAGCTATTTGTATTGCCAGACTATCAATAGTGTCGAAGGTATACCAGATAAGTTTTTTAATTATAATGTTTTATGGAGAGTAGTACATGAGCAGTTATGACCCCATGTACTACTGTATTTTTGTTATTTTTACTTAATTCCCTTTTATGCACAGCACTATTATAAGGCTGTTTGATATTTTACTCTCTTGGGTAAGTAGATAACTATATTTGTTTTTGTGTTTCATTTTTGTTCGTTTCGCTAGTAAGAAATGGACAAGGGTGGTACGGCCTTCCCAGGTAAATTATTGCTGCTGAGTTTAATTTACTAGGTGACGCACATGGCCAGATTAAAATGCGACTCTATTTACCCTATAAGATTTTTAGGGGCGTTTTTATACGTACGTTTATTCCATTTAACAATCTCACCGCGTTATATGAAATAGAGATTTCCTGCAGGTTTCGTTGCTCATGCTACTTTCCTAACTCACGTATTTCCCGTGAACGTCACAGTTTCTCCGCAACACCAAAGTTCAGCAGATTCGCACTTTTTGAAGTCCATGCGCACAATCTTGTAAAGTTGTCGCCGGTTGCTTCTGTTTTTGTCACCACTGGTGACATGTCTGAGTAGCGATCTGATGCCGGCACGCATCATATCAGTGTATACGTTCACTGCACATTTGCGCATTCTAATAATCAACACCAAAAATAAAATGTGCCGGTAAGACAGTAACCCAGGAGAAGATATAGAACATTTTATGAAGATTCCCCTCACGGCCCCATCTGTTGTATGGCCACATCGACGGTCAGAAAAGCATTCAAGTTCGACGCAGATTAACGCCCCTCGATGGCTCGATGTTCTGGGATGCCGATGTGGCCATTGGTCAATGTAGGATCTTCATTTCGGTCACAGAAAGTACTTATGGAGAGCACAGTGGAGTGGCAACTTTTCTGTTCTGGAGGTCCTTCCTAAATATCTGTGGTTGCAGGTAATCCAGCCGTACTCCTATACGGCTTCGTTAGTCGCCGGCGCTGACCACGTCGCAGAAAACTTCCTACCTGACAGGATGTTTTCCGGGTAGCATGAGTTGCCATGTCATGTATCCCACTTCTGACACCTAGTTTACGAAGTTTAATTTGCTAGGTGACGTCCATGGCCAGATTAGAAGAGAATGGAACAGGTTAGAAGTATCCGTCACCTCCCGTCTAGGCGTGCATTGCCGTCGTCCTTAGTGGCTACTGGCACGCGCCTTAGTCACACCGCTACAATATGTTCACCTTTTGCTCCCTCCCACGCGCCACTCAAGGAGTCAAAATAAATTAATTTAACTGTTTCTCTATTAAACATACAGGCAATAGTTTAACTATAAGGAAGGTTTGGTGTTTTCTGTTCAAACCGAAAGATGCGATAAATGTACGTCAAACTTAGTTCTCAATATTAGGCGTTAAACTGAAAAAAAAAAAGTATCTTCGAGCTGCATAGCATACATAGAGCTGAGTGCTCGGAAAAGTGGGGTTTCTCGGTGGCTCAAGTGTTTATCTGTAACCATTTTTCTCATCAACTAGTTTACATGTCTTTAAAATAACCCTCCGTGAATTAAGCTGCAAGAAGATTAAACCTGCAACGAAGACGTATGGCTGTAGTGGTTGGTCTCGTCGTTCAGGCGAAATTTGTTTTTGTTTTCTTATCAGATTCCGTGTGTATATTTCTTCGCTTTTCATAAATGACAGTTTGGGTGACGAATTTTCTATGGCATCTGTCCTCTCCGTGTACAACTTCACACCACATAAAATATTCATTCGCCTTATTAGTTGATGCGTTTGCGCCAAGCGGACTTTGGTCAGAGGCACCTTAGTTTTAGAGAGAGAATGGAAGAAAATTTTAATTTACTTTCTTACCTCAAGAAATATGGGCTTCGCAAAAGCAAATTCAGTAGAGTCGCCTGAAACTACCTCGTCGATTAAGTCTTCCATACGATTGGAAACTGGCTGTGCTCCAGAAAAAATCCAGAAAATTCATAAATATGTTTTCAACTTCTTCGAGCTTTTTATGTTTGGTTGTGGACGGCTAAAAACAATTTAAGTATTACCTTTTTTGTAGTAGGCACAAATCTTTAACTGCTGAACCAACGTTGCTACTGCAGCACTTCGCCTCGTCAGCTTGCCAGCTTCGGCTCTAAGCGCAGCGATGGCATTTTCGGAACTGAGAGTCAGAAATAGCAAACAACGCACGCTTGATACAAAGAAAAAACCGGGCAAATACCTACTCGTTAATAATAATCAAATCAAGTGACATAAATATACATAGATGAGAATGGAAATGAAATGGTGCTGAATGGAGACAGAAATCTCCTTCGTTTTACAAGCACTTCCGTTTTCCAGAATTTCTTTAATGTTGCACACATTTTTATTCCGAGTCGGTATATTTGAGGCTTAAATAACTAGAAATAATCCATGCGCTCAAAAAAGACTTTTTATTTTTTTAAACTACAATAAATTTATAAGGCCAAAGAGGGGGGGGCTAAATTAGAGCGATTCACGTTACATAATGAGTACATTGACATGTAAAAACTTTAAAGACCGAAAAACGTGATATGAACTTGTGTTATAAAAACGTACCCTCTCATAAGCGCACTCAAGCAAGAGCGGCGTCAGCTGAATTTCAATGTTTGAACGGAATACGTAGAGCACTCTCGAAGTTATAAATAAGCTGGGGAGCAAAACAGCTTCACCGAAGAGTTTATTTCTCTGATCCATAGCCTGAACAGACAATTATCGCTTATCTATATATGGTGTTTATTCGAACAGAAATGCTCACTTATTAACAAAGAAACGCTAAAATGTTATGCGTGCATGTATTCACGGAAACAAACCTGAAGTTTGCTTTACAAAGAAAAACCAACAAACATACGCTGAAAATACTAAACTATGAGTATAACGTCAAAGGCGTCACTACGAATGTAAGTACCTATTAAACATACAGTAACCTGTCATATAATTTATACCCGTAGCGTCAGATAATGTGATGATGCTATAAAGTAGCAGACAATACTAACCATTAAGATTATGCACATTCTTAAAATAAAAATACTAAAACATATTTGGTACTTCGTTGGCTTGAACGACCTGTCATAAAATTACTAATTAATAGCAATTTTAGGAGGTTTAGCTAAAAAATACTTGTGGTAGTAACGAAGGATCAAAGGCGCGCTCGCTGTGACAATCCAGTGATTAACAAATATGTGTATTTTTATAACTCCAGAAATATCTATGCTTAGAATATTCATGTAGGCAGACTAGAAGGATTTGAAGCGCCGTATCGATATTTCTTAAAGTCTACAAAATATTTTAAAGCTATTTAAAATATTTTAGAGGAGCCATAATTTTGCATACTATTTTGAATAAATCTGTAGTTCTGGGATATACCGAATATTTCAGATAGACGTGCTTCCTATTATAGTTTATAAATCGCCTTAAACAATTAAGCATCGGTATAATATTACAATATTCGTCGTCTACTTATATCTAATGCATGTTGTCCGTCGCCTTTCTCTCCGTAGTCTTGCTGCTTTTTTCCGCAGCTGTCATGGGGTTGTAAGAGAACATTTTCATATATTCTATAAACTTGAATGCATACGCAGATTAAGGCTAAAGAAAGTAGACTTTATATTACAGAAAATAAAACAATAATTTATTTCTCCGAAGCTCGTTAATATTAAGCCGCAATGTACGGAAACTTCAACTAACCTTAACCCGAATACACAAATATAGTAAAACAAAAAAGACTGTGGCTTCGCTGGTGTATAAAGAAGGGCAAGAAGGATAGCCCGAGCGCAACCCACGGCTTTTCATTTATCTCAAAGAAGAAAATTTCTCACCCAGGATTATCCAGCGCAGCAAAGTACGCCTAGTTGAGGGGTACTTTGCACATTAACTGAAGAGGGTGTGGGTAACATTGACTGGTAACAGTCAATGTCGATGTCACCTCGTCCCGAGTTCGACTTTGTTTTCTTATTTCTGTTGCCAGTCATTTAGAAGGCTCGTTAGGAGGATTTGGCTGTTCGACACTAACCTGGACGAATAAAATGCAACAAAGTACAAGCGAGCGCATGTTCTTCCTTCATTTTTCTGGGAATCATATAATTGTCCTCAAAACCACTAATGTTTCGGAAAGTCACCATTTCGGGCGCTAACCCGGGGCAAAATGTTCTGCCCGGCAATACCCATTCGAAGTTAAACGCGAAACAATGCAGTGTTCGTGTTAACAATGTCGTGGAGTGTGTACTAAAATAGGAACAATTCAGGTGCACCCATTTTTGGCCACCTGCTTTCGTAAATATTTTTTTCTCGTAAGAATAGGAAGGTCTTTCATATTTTGCCGTTGCCAATAGATCGGTCGTCCAGCATGCGCTGACCCACGAGAGAGGGCCATTGATAGAGCGACGAACGCGCTTTTTGCATCCTTCATTATTTTACCCTGATCTTCATAAGTATAAGAGCGCCTTAAAAGACCTCAAAAGATACTCAAACATGGACACACAAAGTACAACTGCAGGCACGGTGCCTCCACTGCGCTTCTTTCGTTTAGCCTGGAGTTTAGCCAAGAATACCAGACGCAACAAGGACGACGACCCCCGTGGCATTGTGCATTTGGTGCCATACTTCCAGGTGTGACGTTAGCCGACGCTACCATTGCACGTAGACAATCACATAGCGTTTAAAGTGCATCTTCATCGTCGGAGAATTTTCCCTTCGTGAAATTCATCTTTTACGTGTCGAAAGGCACGTTGTGAAGCCGAACTATAGGGTTCCTTTCGTTTATAAAATTGTTGTTGATAAGCGAATTCGCTTCATGACTGAATTTCTTTTTTACAGAAACAATACTGCATTTGTTAACTTCCTCGTTTTTTTAAAAACCCCTTACGGCTTACCAGGAGTCTCGACCCTGAAAAAGAGCGAACAATTGTTAGTCGGATCAGCACTCTTTTGGCTCACCCGGACAGTGATCTACAAAAGATGGTCGTTCCGTTTACAGCGGAGGTGAGAAGTACAGGTGAGGCGACACTTGCTCTATTTGGTCTATATTAAGACTGCTTTACTGACCATCATATATGACAAAAAATAAACATCAAGAATCAAGACGAATACGTATAGAAGTAGATGTGGAACCGAAGAATTTTTTTGTGCGCCTACGCGTTCTAAGCACAGGTGGTGAGCGACCTGCGCTGCCTTAATATTATGTCATATTGACCGCTGAAGCACGATTTGCATAATGCACCGTCTTACTATTTTGATTTTGACATTTTGACAAGCACACCAGTGCTTTTGCGGGCCTGCCTATGTAATATGTTTATGATGTGAATAAAATTTCTTCTTCTTCTTCTTCTTCTTCTTCTTATTATTTATTATTATTATTATTATTATTATTATTATTATTATTATTTGTCTATCCTGTTTAATTTGCTTTATGGAGCTCTTAGTATATATGGATCACTGTAATAAATATAAGTACTAGGAATGAAATAATATTATTCTATACCGAAACTGATAGGCTCTATTTTTTTACGTTTGGAAGACGTAAATGCTTAAAAACTTGTTTTAAGGATAGAGCCCTACAAAGCTCCACGTAATATTGATTTGGTTAACCTTTCCTTTCATGCCAAGTGCTTTGTTAGATTCCCGGTGTAATAGAATAATTTGCTTGTTCCCGATAAGTTTATTGTGCAAACACTGAGTGTGACAAAGAGAACCCCGCACCAGGCTACTATTCATTTTCTTGAAGATTATTAGTTAAGACACTCAAATGCTCCTTTCAAGAAACAGGAACGTTACACTAAGTAAATATATTGAGCTTTATTAAACTCAATTAAGGAAAAAATTCACAAATTGCTATACCATGTCGAGTGTTTGAGTTTACGCTGCTCTGAATACTAGGTTTAGCCTGTAATTAACCTTGGTATAAGTTATCAAAACGTTGTAAAAAAACATCTGGGATAAATGTCGCAATGTCCGTGTCCGATGATATAGTAACGAGCATTTTTTTTTAATATCGCCAGAACATTGTAATTTATTTGCAAAGATTTATTGGGAGCCACACATTGAACCTTCGTTTTAATTTGACCCTCACCTTGCTTTATATCACCAAACTATAGATAGGACTTGGAATTTGTACCGCATCCGCTTGTTCACGTAAAAAACGTACTAGGCATGCATGTTTAGATATTTTTGAATAATTCGCTTCCGTAAATATCCGCAGAGTCGAATAGAAGAATTAAAAATGCATAGAATAAAAAAAATCAAAAGCAATAATATCCGGTTTTTTATTATTTTGCCAGAAATATGTTTTCCCGAAACAACAAAACACAACGCTGGCTTTTTGGGCACGCTTTCGTGGCCCGCAACGCCGGTTGGAAGCCTGACCACCTCCAACGAAACATGTATCCAAGGTGAGTGCGTTTCTAGGCCGGTAGAACGCTCGGTGGTTTGCGGTGCCTCTCTTCCCTTACGATATTGGTTCTTATGCCGAGAGACACACGACTAAATGTAAAGGACAAACTTGTCTACTTCCTTTACCTAGAGGATATGCGACCCGTTGTGAGACGCTGCGAGGGAAACTTCACCGTCGGTGCGTCCTGGGGTCCAGTTCAAGGTGTGTGCATGATGCAGCCGTCTCAACGTACCCTCGAACTCAAGGCGCTCTCTATGGTAAGGGGGTACTATAGCTTGAAGAGCGCAGTGTGCGCATGACGTTTATGACCTTCGAAAACGTACTTGATGGCTAAAGAGTCAACTTTTTGAAAAACGGTGCGTCCGAACTTCGGTTACGATCGGCTTGTGAAGAAGGAATCCTCGCTATATAGGACATTCCTTCAGAAAACGCTCCATTGAGGTAGGAAACTGAATGTAGAAGTTCGAGACAATAACCATTTTTGATACAACTAGTTGAAATCTATTTGAGGCCTTCCTGCTCGCCGCTACCGTAGGAAACTTCAAATTAGCGACACATATTACAATCGCGTTATTAAAAAAAGGAGAGACTGACCTTCTATCATTGAAGGCCTGAAAAACATGCATACACTAAGAGTGATATAGTGAGAGAGTGAGACCACGCTGGGTTAGAATGTTTCTTACTCTACACAAGCTTAGCGGCACTGGTCAGCCAAGTGTACTTACCACAATTAACGCTACTGACGCAAGAGCTTGTGTCGCGATCTAAGTTAGAGACTCACATCAGAATATGCATTTTATTATTTAGTTTTATTATATTGTACGCAAAAACGGTGCGTACGTAAAGAAATGGTGTTCTCCCCAAAGCGCAAGCACCGAGCACAAACCGTTTGGAATATCGGGTGCGACGGCGCTATTTCTTTCTGTACGAAAAGCTTTTCGGTATGCTATTCTAAAACACTATTGTTTTTCCTTCGGTAAACGTGATAACGTAGTCACGGGGATTGCAGTTTCGACCCAGTCACTGGCAGTACCCTGTGGTGACAATAGCCGAATGCAACTCATACACTGGAAGCCGCGAGAGCACTCCAGTTTGACTCGCCACACTCTATGCCTCGGCAAACCCTGGAGAGGTGGCCAGACAAATAGCAAAACCCCTGCAATGTTTCGAGATACGCACGTGCCTTTCCAAACCTCTGCATGTGGCTTATTAATGAACATTGCCGTCATATAATCGGCCCCAGAATACGGGGGCGTTCATTCTGTCCGTGAATTGAGGAGGGGACGCTGCTCAATTTATACGTTTGTTTCGGCAACGGCTATTGCTTGGCGCAAAACTTGAATGAGCAGCTTTCATCGGCTATTACGTTAAGAAATAAATTAAATGTATTTAGTTAAAGTAAAAATGCTTGCACTGTCCATGTATAACCAGAATCAAACTACTTTATTACAATATTTTAGCTCGAAATATGTATTCTATGTGGAATTTAAGATACGTGAAGTAAGAAGTTTTGATGTTTTGATGTTTCTTCTCTACCCCAGTCTCAGGTTAATTCAACATGGTGATTCTCCTCATGTTACCATGAAAGTAGTCCGTCCGCATTCTAAGAACGGCTATTCAGACCCTTTGAGACCCAGCGTCCACTTCCCTTATTGTAAAGAGGATCTGTTTCATGAAAAATATTTTAATATACTTTTTAACTGGTGACTTAAGTGGTGGGGAGTGTTTTCGAATAATTTTCAAAGAATACAACGCAGGGTTAAACGACACACACCTGAGCAAACTACGAAAACGAACTATTGTGAGAGTCGGGCGTTTTACAATACTGAGAAATCTGTCCCTTCAAAATATTTGTCACGCAAAATAAAGAATTATTTGTGGGTATGTGAAACCGAATATATTTTTCTTACTTCTCTTGGATCTTAAAAAAGCATTAACTATTTTATTGCCTCAGAGATGAACAAAAGAGTAAAAGCTTGAGTTAATGCGCGCGTTTAAAGTAACATTGGCAAGAGTAAATACAAGCCCATACTGAAAATGAACCAACAAAGTTGGGTTATTTTTGTTCATTCTAGCAATTAAAAAAAAAGTCAAGAAATATCAGCACTGACACAATAAAAAATAATTTCACTGTAATGTTTATAAAGGAGGAAGTGACCAGTGAATCCCTGGGTGCAACGGCGGACCGACTTCAGCATCTCACTACGGAAAAGAGGAGTTTGGATCCCCTGGACATTGTGATATGTTGCTAAAACCGTCGAGAACATCGCGTCAACAGGAGCTGTTAGTCGACAGGTGAGAAAACAAAAAAGAACGATCAATTTATTTCATTAGATAACAGGCGATATATGCGTGAGCTAAGACGCCACCTGCAATTTGGGTATTTTAAATATCTATAAAGATATCTTTATGTTTTCACAGCAAATGAAAAGGGCCTTTCACTTAGTGGGAAATATATCTCACCCTAGTATTTTGTCTTTGCGATGAATCAACTTTTTTATACTGTAAAATGTTTTGGTTGATATGTAAGTAAACAAAATGACCGGGAACTGTAATCCCATGTTAGAAACTGCAAAAGTAGTATAATACGCTTCACATATATGTATATATAAATGGAGGTATTTTCTTGTTAAATATATTTTACCTAAAAAGCGGTTTTGAAGGCCGAAGAGATAGGAAACATAGAGCTAAAATAACTTATCCAAATCCTTTCAATTACAGGTCGCCCAAGACGTCGTCACCGCCCTTGACAACGTGTTGAATGCAAAAGAATCCACTTTGCAGCTATCGCGATCTGCAAATTCAACAAACCGGTCAGATTTTTTAGCACCTGCATAGTATAATCGAGAATATATATAAATTATTTTGCTTTAATCCGGCTTGTTTTCAAAGTTACTTTGTAGTTACAGTCTACTTTATTAACTCTCCGCCTTTCCATCACACTCGTTTAAATCAGCAAGAAAACAAAAACAAAAATATGCGAAGATGTGTGTCAAGTTCTTTCAAAACTTCTGCATTACGGGTTATATTGTGTAATAACTTTAAATTGTGTTTAAATTACCTCGCCTGTAGTTTCCGGCACTGAATGGTTACAAGCCACAATCTAAGCAATTAAGATCTCACGATTTTATAAACAATGATCGCTTTAAGCAGCGATAACGCGTTTAATTTATTTTTCACTGTCAGGCATTCATTGTAATATGCCAAGCATTATCAATATTTTGGGAACATAAAAATAAGTCAATACAAGGCGGGAGACTACAACCTCTGCAAGGTTAGCATATATATATATACATATATATATATATATATATATATTTTATTTTGAGGTTACGCCCCTTTTTTTGCATTATATGTGTCAAAGGTACATACTTGTAGCAAAGAATGCATTGTGTCTTGCCTTGCGTTAGTGCTACGTTTCCGTGTGAATGAGTGGAGCTAAAACAAGGAAAAAATTGCCGGTGTAAACAAATATGTTATGCTTATTTCCCAGAATTTTAGGCGCCATGGAAGAGGTATCCCGTCGCTTGGACAGCGACACAGTCGTGTTTCAACGCTCCGTCGCACTTGGGAAGATCTCCAAATTTCAACCGTCAACTATGGGCGTCGCCATCCACTTGGATTTGAAGCAAAGATACAACTTTATGGACGCTCGGAATCTTACCCAGGCAAGAACATTGAACAAAAGAAGGGTCGCGAACTTTAAATCGGAGAGTTTTAATAGATCGTTCCGATAACTACGATAACGATACCCGATACTCCGCTGACACGTTTTCGTGAACATCGCATCGTCATCAGTATCGCTATCGGAGGTATGGGAACGGTCTACTAGAACAACCTATTAACGCGATAGTGCTGTGAAATTTGCGTGTATTAAGTGACCGAACCCTTCTCTGCTCTTTTCTTTTTATTACAATTTTTCTATTGCTTTTTTCATATTTCCTATGACCTTACGGTGGACTACAGGGGCTATAGACTCTGCAAGCCCATCTAGCACTGTGAAGGTGTCACGTGACTACATGACACGCGCTTCGCTGGGCCCTTCCCGAAGCTCACGTGACCCTTATACGGCATTGGATTTTCTTCGATGCATCGTAACGCCCTTTGCGCTCTGTCGTAAGCAGTAAAGGAGTTTTGTTAAGGTGTACACTTCCTAATTGCTCGCATTTGTTTTAAGGATCTGAGTAAAATAATAATCTGTCGCACTCCCAAGATATATTTCTCAATAACGCGTTTCGGCTGCCTCGGTTTCTTAATATGTTACATTTGTTAGATTCCCAAAGACCACACCGTCTTTATCGACAAGTGAACTTTATTCTTCATTTCGGTCCAACACGTTCCGGCACGCCGTGGAGCAGCGCGTACGTTTGCGGTCGTTTAAAGAGGCTTAGAGAAACATCGCTGTCACCGAGAGACTGATAACGGCAGGGCGTGTCTTTCGAACGTCCGGCCTGCAGCACGCGCTGCATGCCTTCCGTGGTGCTTTGACAGCGCGCACGCACGCTCCAGGTGCACGAGACGCCGACGCGCCGTCGAAAGCAGGAAGCTAACGCTGCGGGCGAGACAACTGAAGCATCTGCTGAATTTCTCAACTTGTTAGTGACTATTCGCAACTCCAGCAATAGTCTCCTCTATACTCACAAAGACTGGCAGTTCGACGACGGAGCCACAGAGCGCCCGGTCGCAGATTTGGAGCGAGGGGATCTGGTAGCACAGAGCATTTCTCGGGAAACCTGGACGTCAGCGCGCAGCTTTTGCTTCGGCAAGGACCCGAAACACACTTGCTTGTCTGCCGCTCCACCTTTTCCATTTCGGCGGCCGTTTCTCGTCGCGATCTGCCGGTTTTTGTCAGTATATAAGAGGCTATGACCCAACACACCGCTCAGCCTTTCGCGGACGAACGGAGAACCAGAAGAGCGGGGAGGGCGGCGGCGGTGGCGTGGAGACGGCGGCAGGGACTGTCGGCCTCGGTGCCTTGGTGTTGCTATTACCGCGTGGTTCTGGTCGGCGTGTTCGTGTGTGAAGCAGTTCTAACCAAAAAACAAGAGAAAGCGCGTTAGAATTGGAATTATTTTGCTCCGCCTCGCAACAGCATTGCAAAAAGGGACCATGATGTCTACTTTCATTAAGGACTTTTCGTACATCGCGTGCGTTGCGGATTTCTGGTATTGTGGTTGCCAGCTCAAGCTCAGTTCAACGTGATGGCAAACGCTCGAAAAAGTGTCGGGTTTTAAGGCCGTTACAAGAAACAGGACCATTTGCTGAAAGTAATTTTAAAATACGGAATACGCGTAGGCTACCTGCTTTCAAGTAGTTACAAAGGCAAGCGAATGAATGCTCCCAGTATTTTAAGTGCGTCTTTGTTAATCAGCCGTTAGTGACGAGAGCTTAGAACGGGCAGTTTTGGTGAGGCAGGTAGCAACGTTGCAACATGTGTAGTATATTAAAATATTATTTCGATAAAGAATGCGTTAATACCCTAAACACGCCGATAATGTTAATAGGCAGTTTTAGCATAGCATTACCGCACGATATCGTGAGCACGGCAACGCTCCTTGCGCGCGATGAAAATTATGTTTTAAACGAGCAGCGCGAGGATTCGGGTTACAATGCTGCCCTGTATGGCAGCCTGCGGTCCTGTCATCCTAAAACTTACTATCAATAACCATAGCGCAGTTTGGTCACGTGTGGCAATACACAAAAACCGAGACGATGAGCAGCCTGTGACAGGAAGACATCAATACAGTGAACGCTGCTCGCCCGGAACTTGACGGCAACCATGCGAGGATTACTTTTTAGAGCACTAATGGCCAGGCAAGGCCAAAACACCACGATATCTTGATCACCGTCAAAAGTATTTTGCCACAAGCAGTGACGTGGCCGGTTTCCGAAAACGCGCTCGCCCTTCGCGAAACTTCGCAGCTTGAGGTTTCCGCAAGTTTTAAATATCAACATGCTCATTTTCCTAACTCACACCAACATCTCCGTCACCTGTAATAAGCTCCAGCCCTGACCGCATCGCCTTTGTAGACGAATAAATTATTTTTAGCGAGCTGACCAGAGTCAGCGAGCAGGTGCACGGGAAATCTTGGAGGATCTATCCCCGTCTCTTTCGCTATCTTCGAGCTACCACCCCGCCATCTATAGGGCGTTGGAGTTGCGAAGAGCTAAAAGTTGATATCTATTTTATCACTATAACCTGTAATTACAGTTGATCATTTATTTAATTTACTAAACTACCTCGAAGCTCTGTAGCAGCCGAGCTAGTGGTGCTTCCGAGACGATAAGAAAGAAGCCTGTCGCCGCGAGCAGACAAAATGAGACACCACAAGCTTCGAGATTTCTGTGACCGAGCGGCCCAGCGGCCACATCGAGCAATGTCAAAGTCTACAGTTTCCTTTCTTTTGTAAATATTGCACATAAGATATGTTCGGTGCTATATATTCCTCGTCTAGAGATAAAACATAAAAACAGGAGAGCCAATAAAGAAAATATGGCAGCGACCTTTCCCTTCCAAGTTCTGGAATGCATGAAATTCATTATAGGGAATCGGTGAAAGCAACGGTGTGTAAGGTGACGTATATTTTTTCGCTTCATTTAGCCGGAAAACTGAATGGCTTTAAAGGTCACGTGATGTCAGCTCACATGACGTGACGTCAATTTCCCCCTCTATACTTAAAGGGAAAACTAGATTGGTGTCTGGATCACAATACGTAAATTTTCTCACTCAATTTACAAGGTAACTGGATGGGGGTGTGGGTCGCGTGACGTCAATTTCGCGCTAAATTTAGCGGGAAATTTGTATCGATGTCTTGGCTACAAGACGTGAATTTTCCAGCTAAATTTGGCGGGAAAACTGAGCTTAGGTATAGGTCACGTGCCGTCATTTTTCCCACAATGCATAGGTCTCGTGACGTTACGTGACACCACTTTCCCCGCAGAATTTATGGGAAAATGCTCGGACGGCCGTATAAAATTTTCAGATTTGGAGGGGGGGGGGAGTGAACCGTTTAAAAGCATTTCAAGCTTTAAAACGTAATACAGTCAACACTAAATATAGTTATCGATTACACGACATCAAAAGGTTCCTCAATATCTCAAGTATACTGCACATCATTATGCTATAAACATGATTTCATCTCTAGAGAGTGTCAGGCTGAGACCGAAAGGGAGAGCTTCAGTTGTCCCGTCTTCAGCGCGAGCTTCCTACCTACGAGAACGCTTCGGCATTTCGAGCGCCTCAACCACGCGCGCGCAGCCAGGGCCATAGCCTCCTATACACTCACAAAGACTGGCAGTTCGACAACGGAGCCATAGAGTGCCCGGTCGCAGATTTGGAGCGTGAGGTTCTGGGAGCACAGGGCATCAAGAGTTTTCTCGGGGAACCTGGACGTCAGTGCACAGATCTTGCAGCGGCGAGAGCCCGAAACACTTGTTCGCTCGGCAGAAGTGTGTTTCGATGTCTCGCCACAGCGGGGTGCCAGTCACGTGGCTCTCTTCTCATACGTAGAGTGCCTTCATACACACGCGCGCTTTATACTCATCCGTTGTCTGGCGCTCCCCTTTTTCATTTCGGCGGCCACTTCTCGTGCCGATCTGTCAGGTTTCGTCAGTGTATAGGAGGCTATGCTACTAGAGTCGAGTTGTTTTGGTGGCGCCCTCCTAGGGTTCCCTCTCTTAACGACCTTGCGAATAACAAGTTCGATGGTGTTTGCAATGAGCATGGTGGAAGCTTGAAACCATTGAGCTCTGAAATAAACACTGCCAACACAGTCGAAATTGAAGTTCTTCCACAACTCTTTATTTCCGTCGATGAGAAATCATTTGCTGACGTCGTAGTCAGAAATCGGCCAATCGTGGAAAGCCGACCGCAGCGACGCTTTCGATCGCGCACGTCACCAATAGACCTTTACAGCGCTTGTCACCCAGGCGAAAAATTCTGTGTCACTTGGCTGTGGACGCCCAGGTGGCGTCTCATATTTCCTTCAAGAAAACTACTGCGCTCGCTCAGGACGCCTGCCGCAGTCCAGTAGAAAAAGATGGTACCACACAGAAGGCGATGATTGGAAAGGTCTATAAACAATTGCAAGAATGGCACAGCTTGTGCAGCGTGCACATGAACGTAGCTTTGACAAGCTTGTAATTGCACGCACTTGCCCGCACGAGCATTGACATGGCGACGGCCAAATGGCCCACTTGCACTCTTCTATAGACAGTGTTCATTAACTCTCTGTTGTGACACAAGGTTACCTCGCCATCGCTCAATTGCTCTAATTTCTTTCCGGAAGCTGCGGAGAGAAAGAAGAGCAAACGTTATGACTGACTGGGAGCCGGCGATGTCCTGGCGTCGGATGCTATTTAGGACATTCCCAGTTTGCGGTTAGAATCAGGAAATGTAATAATGCGCCTTTTACGTGAATAATTTTAGTTAAATCAATAAACGTTTACAAGACAAAAAAGGTGGATGTGTCAAAACGACGACACATATTCTGGCGGAAGTGTCTATTTAAGAAAGATGAGTGAGTATCTCTGCGGAGCTCAAGTTCGTCTGCCTTTTGAGCTGGGCTTGAGGTGACGTCAAAACGTCGAGCTCTGATTGGTTCTGATTGGAAGGAGAGTGAGTGATTGTACGTAGAGTGGCCTTCCAATCAGAGCCAATCAGAGCTCGGCGTTCTGACCTCATTGCAACCCCTGTTCAAAAAGCAGACGAACTTGCGCTTCGCCTAGTCAATGACGGCTTAAAAAACACGGCCAGTCTTGAGTCCCTAACATCTTATAATAGCTCTGCGGCTAATCAGATTCCGGAATTTGCCGACACGAGGGCCGAAGAACCAATCACAAGGCAAGAAGCGTGAACACAACGACTTTGGGTATCTTCAACGGCCGGTGACTCTCAGCCCGATATCTTTTACCATGAGAAAGTGCAGTGCTTGTTCCACAGTGTTTCTATTTGATTTCCTGCCCTTACAGGGAACAGACGTGGCCTTTGTTTTCTCCAAGAGCAACCAGTTTCAGTTGGACCGCGAGCTGAGCATAGGGGTCATGGGACCGAGCTCACTCTTCGAAGACTCCTTTCAACCGGCGGACGACGAGTCTTCTGAACTGGTTTTCGAGATCTGCAGCTCTGTCCTGCAGGCCAAATATGAAGACGAGGAAGTTGATAATGTTCGGGAGCCCTTCAGCATATACTTTAAGCAGTCCTGCGTAAGATTATAGTTGACCATCTTGATTCGGCAAATGTATTAATGCGTCATTGCGTTATAGGAAGAAAAAAAGTGCGCTTCAGCTTTTGTCTTTTAACACCGTTGTACTCCTTATCCCAACTAAATTACGCAAACACAACGTATTATCAAAGTTTTTTTCGTTTTAGTAAATGGAAAACTGTAAACTTTCACAACAGATAGCTTTTGGAAGAATCTTGTATTTTATGGCTATAGGGATGACATTCGTGTTTTTCCTGCTAAACGAAATAAGGGTTGAATGTCAATCTTTATGTCTAATAAAATAGCGCCACTATTAGCGCTACGAATTACCTTACTCTCCTCCAGACGTGTGTTTATATCAAATACTTTATTCAAGATACTGCATTTTAATTACTTTTGGTACTAATTCGCTATGTTGCGAATACAATTGATCGAGAGTAGTTGCTACTCTATCTTAATTAAATTTCTCAGTATATTGAACTCATTATCTTAAATACATGTTTTTATCTTTCAAACAATTTGTCGCGGAAATGTTTAACGAAAATAGTAATCGGTACGCTCTAGCGCATAGTTGAACAGATTGCTAACTTGAAGTGGAAACGACCGAAGACAGAACAGAAAATAAACCACGACTAAATATGATAACACGAAATGTCAACAAAAAATAAATAACAAAACAATAGGGAAAAACATTTTTTACTTTGCGTTTGAAAGCGCTATCATAAGAACCGCGGTAGCATAACCTTTTCATGAGGACAGAAATCGCACACAAGGCAGGAAACAGGCTACCAGCAGGATGAACTTTCATATTGCTAAAAGAGCTGTGCAACATTATAAACAATCTCCTATTTAGAATTAAAAAAAATATGCAAGAAAGGCAGAAGTGCTTGACCGTGTCCCCGTGCGCCTTTCTTTTTGATGTTTGGTCATGCTTGAGTGCTGCAGTTGGGTTTCCCTACTTGAAGAAGGCGCGGCAAGTTTCATGCCTAGAATACGTGAGCCCTCTCGACTACGGCGCTTAGTAAAACGTTGCGTCCAAGGTGCGCATTTTAAATCTACCAGAATATGATTTTCAGCGATGTTACTAAGAAGTGAAGTCTTTTTTCTCATTTGTCTGAAAAATGTAATAGTGTAACCTGCACCACTGGTACTACTCTTTGTACTGCGGCTGCAATGCATAGAATATCACTGCGATATTGAGTTGTTTGTCTCTTTGCTTGCAAATAAAGCATTTTTGTGTCCCTGAAGTCGATACAAATTATGAAATGTGGAAGTACTTGAATTACAAATCTAAGTAGTTGTACATCTACTCAATATACTCTTCAGTGAAATCAACATGAGCAGTACTCCATATACGTATGTTCTGTATGTTCTGTGTCCGTCTTCTACTTTGTGTACCGTCTTTTTTGCGCTGTTTTTCACTATGTCGTTCAACCAACCAGCCCAGCAAGCTACCCTGTTACTCCAAATATTTTGTGGCAGGTATTTTGTAAATTATTTTAAATACTTTAGTCTAATATCTTCTCCAACACTGTCCTCTGGATTAGTTCAAAACGCGTCACTACTTAAGAAGAAATTGAGTGATTTAAAAAAATAATAGCTAATTTAGAAGTTCTTTAAAATGTAATACTTTGAATATGTAGGAAAAGCAGTGATTGGCTTCATCTGAGAGAAAGAAAGACTTGATAAAAAAATTTACTTGACTGCTCCGACTAACAGCTGGCATTTAACTTCAAAAGATGCTATGTTTCTTTTCAAAACGACGGTTGCCAGTGAGAGGCTTCCATGGGGTTCTTTTTTTCATGTTAGTGCAGTTTCATCTCTCAGCAACGACCAGATGGCTTCTTGAATCGGCGCTTTGCATTCCAGGATGTAACGCCGGTGGACGTTGAGTGTGTCTTCTGGGATTCGAGCCTAAACCATGACCTCGGTGCATGGTCCACCGCTGGGTGCGAATACATCGGATTAGAACGGGGGTATCGTGTCTGCAACTGCTCCCATCTGACGAGTTTTGCTGTGCTATTCGTGAGTCACCTTTTTTTCTGCCTTTCGGTTTAGACTGGACGATGCTTGGTAGCCGTTGCATATATTATAAAGCGTTATGAGTAATCAATTTACGTTTTGTTATTTGTTTATATTGCCGAGGCGAACTTAGGAATATCTAATGTATTTCTGAGTCAAAAGAAAAAGAGGTGCTACAAGTGATTGTATTTTTCCGCCAAAAATGCAGAATGGAAGTCTGTTCGTTTTGACTTGAAGCGCGATTATGATGTGGTAGAACCACACGGTATGTACACAACACTGCGTGGGAGTATGTTTCGGTGCTATGTAACAAACTAGAATATTATGGTAACTTAATCGGCGCTCAAAGAATTGCAGATATACAGACACATGAGACTTTTGTTTTAATGACACTGAATAATGTCCACGAGTGTAGTGAATACTTACTAAAATTGCGCCATTTAGGATATCCTAACTGTTATATACAGGGTGTCACAAAAACAATTACAGGTGTTTTCTTTTTACCGCAATAATAAACTAGGCATCGCCGAACGCTCATTCTCCGCCCAAATGCAGCGCTGGAGGTCACAACCAGATGCCAAAGTTTTAGCCCGAACGGACACGTTATTCAGAAGTTATAAGCGATTTTCTGAAAATTTCAATGGGAAAAAGGAGCCCATTTTTGCCCGTTTTCGATTTCTGGAGCCCTAGAGCCCCATGTATTCGAAAATGCCGTCGGCCGCCATTTTCCCATTGAACCTATCAGAAAATCACTTATAACTTTCGAATAAGGTATCGGATCGGGCTGAAACTTTGGCATCTGGTTGCGAGCTCTAGCGCTGCATTTGGGCGGAGAATAAGCGTTCGGCGATGCCTCGTTTATTTGTGCAGTAAAAATAACCCTGTGATTTTTTCTTGTGACAGCCTTGTATATAGAGATATGAAATATATGTAAGTATTCTATTATGTTTTAGCAGGCCTCAGACTGTTTACAGTTAAAGTTAAACAAATAAAAATAGCTAGCAAGTGAGGCGTGGTCCGGGTAAGCGTTCACACAAGTACCTTCGCTGTAACTAAACACAAAAATGTTTTTCGTGTTTGATAGCCCGAACTACGGCTTTAATTTTGCATCGCGGTATTGATTAAACGAAAAGTTAGCTTGTTATTCGAGCAAAACATTTTAAATATCTTTTTAGCATATTTCAGAAAACGTGCACACCTTTCATCATAGAAGTTTCGTTATGGCCACCGCGGAGACAGTTTCTATTTATCGATTTCTTTCAGAGGCATAGCGACAGGAGCAGGAGAAGTCCACATGATCACATTCTCAGCTACCTTACGTTCATCGGTATTGCCCTGTCAGCCCTCGGTCTTCTCATGGTGGTATTCACCTATATTTGCCACAAGTAAGTCATTGACGATCATCTACTCGTCGAAGCCAGTAATCTCATAGATTTGTTGAATAGCCAATGTAATATCGTTTGCAGCGAAATTGACTGACGCCTAGCATGTCTCTACTATAGGAGTGCTTCACCACTGCAGCATAGGCATCTTAAAGTAAAACGTCTTCAAACCAAAGACAGCTCAAGCATCGCCCATCAGCTCATGACAAATGGCAACGAACGTAGCTCGGTTTGGTGATTCATCTAGTTGTGTTTGGCTAAAATGATATTTTGAATTTTCTATAGGAGGGGTTATAATTAACAACATTGTAACATCAGAACAAAAACATAAACTCCCGGCTTAAAAAACGAAAACAAAAACAAACCTCTCTGAAAGCTTTACGCGCAGAGGGGCCTTGGACATTAGGGGGAACGTTGTTATTGTGCGGTTTTTAGGGGAGGGGTGGGGGTGGAGGTGGCGGTAATCTTCCAGACCTAAATGTAACAAAATATACACAATATATTTTGTCAGATCTCGCCTTATTACGTAGAAGGCAGCTCATCTAAAGTTCGTATCAAAGGACCATAATCAGAATACCCTTTTTTCTGTAGATATTTTATATGCTCTGTTGTTTATTTCGCATTGACATCGGCACAACCCTTAGAGTAAGTTATATTTGAGTGGACGGTGAAATCCTTGATCCATGAAGTCTTACCTGATAACTACTCATGTTATTTGAGGTGTGATCAAAACGTTCCCAGACTAATTTTGTAGGGCAAAAGGAAAGGGCCACACAGTAATGCGCGCGGAGATGTTCAAGGTCGGAACCTTCGTGTCTGTATATACCAAAGGGCGTCGCTCTGTGAATATTTGGACCTGCGCTGCACGAGTTTTTGTGACCACGTGGACGGGCATAATCGCGATTTCAACATAGACTGCAAACCAGAGCGAGAGTGAACATCAATTCTGCATCAAACATGGCAAATATAAAACAGTGACCTCTGAAATGATTCAGCAGGCTCGTGTCAAAAAGCAGTGATTTTTGCGAAGGGATTTGAGTGGTATTTGCGCTTTGGAATGGCAGAACATCGCTTGAAGACAGAAAGCGGTAGAGCAACCTTAGCCGACCTCTTCTTGACTTCAGTGACGTTCTCCCATTCTTGAGGCTCACGTTTTTCACATAAATCTTCTAAATCATTTCAAAGTTTTTTATTTTTTTTATTTGCCGAGTTTGACGTAAAATTGATGTTTTCTCTCGCTTTGGCTTCCAGTCTACGGGGATATCACCATTATCCTCGTGCATCTGGTCAAACAAACTCGTGTATCGCGGTTCCAAATGTTGACACAGCGACGCCTTTTGGCATAATGACGAAGGAAGGTCCCTGCCTTTGACTGCTGGGCGCGCATTACTTGGCTGCTTTTTCTTTTTACGCTGCAAAATAAGTTTCTCAACTTTTTGATCACACCTCGTATAAAAGATAGAAAGTTCCCACGGAAGAGGTGTTTTTATTCGTGCTCATAAAATTATAATTTCAAAAGAAGTGCAGAATAAAAATGGAGAGTGTTGAAAGTGTTTAAAGTGAACTTTGTTTAAAAATGATGAACGGCTTGCCGTCGGCGCTCTTTAAAGGTCACCAGTCACTCAGCCGAGTGTTTTAAGGTCCTTGTCTGAAACAGTTTTTAGATTTAGTTGTTCTGAAGTAATTACTGGAGGTGACTTTAACTTGACGGCAATTGCATAGAATGCAAATTATTACACAACTGGCTTAGGAGAACTTTGCACTGTGTATATTTAGTCTTGTAGACTTGTACGCTTTTAAACAATATGTTTTTGAGCCAACGCAAATCATTAAACTCCTCAGATTTTAGATTTGCCTTTGTCGAACACGCCGGTCAATATTTTGAACATCCACCATATTCGTAGCATCAGCCACCATAAAGTAGTTGTGGCAGATGTTAATATTGCCATTACCAATGTCGGTGAGTCAAAAATGTGTAAGGTGGTTTTATATAACAGAGCAGATTACAATAGTATGACATGTCCCCTATACTCGTGCTTTCTAACCTTTGGGACGTTGGCCGAAGGTCTGAGTATCAAGGAACTCTGGTCTATCTTTAAGGCGAGAATTGATGAATTGACCAAACGTTTCATTCGTTCCCCTATGCTTAATCCCAAGCGCGCACGGACACGCCTTGGATATTTCGGCATCTGCGAAGCCTAATTCAAAAGAAATGTGGGACACACCTAATGTACCGTAGCACCCCACTTGCAACAGACACCACAAAGTTAAGCGAACTTATTGCATTCTTCCAAATCAGTATTCAAGCGTCCAAAAACCTATATTTTGAAACGTTTAAGAAGATGGTAAAAACAACATAAAATTATTCTGTAAATATGTGCGCAAAAACGGTACAAGTAATAGCTCTGTCCCACCATTTAATCGTATGGTGATAGTATATTTGAAAATAATATGGATAAAGAAGAACTATTAAATACTTATTTTCATTCGGTGTTTAATTCGACTGTGCAACGGGACTTTGTGTTCGACGTTCCGATTGAAGCCGATGCGATGCCGTCGATCACCTTAGAAGTAGAAGCAATCAGGAAGCTTTTAAATAAACTGGATGCAAGCAAGGCAACTCGTCCCGATGACATTCTTCCCTGTATTTAAGAAAAATGCTCTGGTATGGTCAGTTTATATTTTTACATACGGCTTAAAAATCCCCGAGTACAACGTTGTTACAGTTAGATTGGAACCTTGGTCAGCTTGTCCCGATACACAAAGGTGGTTGCAGGAACGTGGTAAAAAATTATCGTCCAGTTTTATTAACTAGTTTAGCATGTAAGGTCATAGAGCACATTTCTCACACGAGCATGATCAACGAAGTAAGTGCTCTTGGAATACTGCATTCATTCCAACATGGATTTTGTCAAGTTTATTCATGTGCGATGCAGCGAACTGAACTCGTACACGATTTCAGTTTGCTGCAGCGTTGATTGTATTCTCCAAGATTTTAGCAAGGCGTTCGATATTATCATACACAATTTGTTAATAGCGAAACTTTATGATTATAAAATTCGACAGTCACATCGTGCACTGCATACAAGAATATCTGTCCCACCGTAAACAGCACGCCGTGCTCAATGGTTCTGAGTCTGAATGTGCTGACGCGACATAGAGAGTTCCGGACGGATGTGTTCCTAGGCCGTTGTTGTTTCAGTTTTACTTCAGCAATATTGTCGATGATGTGACATGCAGTGTGCGTCTTTTTGCAGATGACTTCGTTGTTTATAGAAAACAAATGCGAACGTGTGATGGCGTCAACATTCCTCAGGCTTATATTAATAATGTTATTACTGATTTTTGCGAGCTGTGGGAAATGAATATGAATCTTGAAAAGACTGTCCGTGTCCCATTTACAAAAGGACGTGTTTCATTCAACAATGCTTACACCATTAATGGTGAATCACTTAATGGCATCGACGAGTACAAATAATCGCTGTATTCCTAACTTCAAACCTGGGTGAAACAAACAAGTCGATTTTACTGTTCCTAAAGCCTCACAAATGACTTTAGTCCCGACATTTTAAGTCTTTAAAGGTCTTCTAAAAGAAAACTTTATTTCTCCCATGTTCGCTCGCTGTTGGAATGTGATTGCACTAAATCGAACACCCACACTGTTTTTCTTGCAACTAAGCTTGAAAAGAGCACAACCCTGCTGCCCGTTTTGTCTTAGACGATTATAACGTGCGATTTAGTGAACAAGAGCTAAACAAAGCCTAGGACGGAGGGAGTTGAACTTTAAAAAGAAAGGTCTTCGACTAAAATTGTTTAGCAACATATTTCCCTGTAAAACTGGTATTGAAATAGCGTGCTTTTTTCATCCACCCCAATCGCCAACGAAGGGATCTCCTTAATAAGGTAAAATAATTCCGTTGCAGAACCGACGTTTTGGGGAACTCAATTTTTTCATGAAACCATACGGATTGGAAGAAACTGCCAGTTTCTGCAGTTAGCATTGTGTTTAATGACATGTTTTATTTAGTACTGACGTCATGGTGTTTCTAAATTTTTTGTATATTTGTTTTTGATCAACATGCTAATTATTGTATTAGGTGTATAATAAAACATGTTTTATGGAATTGTAAATATTATAATTTATTGTTGCATACAATTACTTCCTCAGTCCCGAATTTCCCCCTACTGCAATGCCTTATGGCGCGGTAGATATTTTAATAAATAAGCAAATAAATTCGATAAATAATAATACAATTTGTTTTGATTCTTTCATATGCTTGAATGTAAATCATTTTTTTATGAGCAGTTCGTTGAAAAATGCAGTAATGTTTGACTTTCTTTGAAGGAAACTGAAACGACTACATTCGGTTTTAAAGCATACAAGGATATGTACTCTCAGAAATTCGTTAGTCCGACCCTCAGCCCGTCGATCTGTCCGTGTATATCTCCGCAAATTTTAGGGGACAAATATAGCGTTAAGTGAAGTGATAGTACTACACGACTCCTCTACTTGACATTTTGGGATTACGCCACGTGACCACATTGTTTGATGTCACGGTATCAAATAGAGGGACGTCACGTAACGTCAACCTGTTAAGTCCCGGTGTCACGCGATATCATGACGTCAAAGGACGTCAGGTGGTGTGGCATTAACTTCCCTGCTGAATGCTGAGGGGAAATAAATGACCAGTGTGTTCGCGTTCGCTGCCCAAAACTATTGTTCAATGTATTTCAAACAAATTCACACAACAAACTGCATTCAATATTTTGTAGAGCTTTGAATATCATGGTTGCCGTTTCTCTTTTATTCAAGGCGGTGGCGCAAAGGAGTCGGTCACCAAATCCTCATGCACCTGTCGGTGGCCTTGCTGGGGGCTCTGGGAGCGTACTTGGCCTTGGTGACGGTACCCATACCTCGAACGGTGCCCGCCATGTGTGCGTGCATCGGGGCACTTCTCCACTATCTGCTCCTGGTCAGCTTCTTCTGGACTTTCGTAGAGGCACTGCTGCAGTACCTCCGCTTCGTCAAGGTTCTTGGGACCTACGTTCCCAACCTGGTGCTCAAGGCCGCCCTTGCAGCCTGGGGTGAGTATGTGGATGTTGTGTTCACGCTAAATGACAGGCGTATGGCTAAGTGTAGCGCTAATTGTGTGTTTTTCTTTGTGAGTATTCATAATCCCATCCTGGAGAAGAAATACTGTGTTGTATTACGCTTTACCCCTGTTTCCACTGTTACATTGCGCAAGAGGTGCTTCCAATGCGATATGATTTACATTTACACTGATAACGTTATAATTCTTAGGGTAACAACGTTTGTGTTACTTGAGGACACCAAACAGAGGTGTTACTTTAGCAGTCCTGCGAGGCACTCAGCCATTTTTGTCTTGGCGTCATTTCGACCTGCTAAGTGACTTTACAAAGCCGTGACGTGAAGCTCGCTAAATTGTTTTCTCAAATTACTATCCGCAAACGTGCAAAAAAAACGCACGTGTTGATTTATACAAAAAAAATAACAACCGCTTATTTTCTGCACAAATACAATTGAAACGATAAAAATTTGAGCATTTATACCAAATACACAACTCCAGAAAACTAAAAACTGAGCACTCCCAGACAAAACTCGGGGGTTATTGAGCCAAATAGACGTTATTGCGCAATACCCCGACCAGTGCTGGACACCTTCAAACTACACGTTCCTTTTACAAATTCCTGCGACCTATCGTTGAATCACCCTACTAGAAATCAATGGATTTCAACGAGCTCTTTAAGTAATTGGTCGCATGAGTCAGTTTAACTTAGTGATTTTTAGACCAAACGTACTCGAAGAAAGTGTAATTAAAATAAAAAAAGTAATTACTTGGGACTATTTTTATCGGCCGCGGCGTAGTTAGAGCAACAGTTGACTTGAGATTTCTTGTGACGTAATGATCAAGCACTAATTACCAAACGCTTAGAATTTACAGTTTAGCTAGTACCTTCAATTATATATCTGCGACGTTAATCAAAATTGGCTCCAGCAGTCCTTAATACATGAAAACTAAATTGAGCAACAAATTTAGACAGTCAATATCCTGATATGCCGTACATAGGAAGCCAAGAGCAACACAAGCCTATGCACGATGGTAATCAAAAGCTGTCACTTAAGCACGAGCATATGGCATGGTCACGACACCTTAAGAAACTCTGGACGTATCTAGCCCCGAGTGGCTTATTATTGTTCCGCAGCAAATAGCGTGCCGCATTAAACGATAAGAATTAAGGTGGACGAACGAATTGCAAAGCAGGAAGAATAAACACAGTAAGTAACGCCATGTGTTTAATAGGCTGTCCGTGACTACAGACGAGGGTGGAGAATAAAAATCTAAATTTTTTAAGCTGTGATTTAAATCGAATCAATTTTACTATGATAATTTTAATCAAACAATTTCTGCGAGATAAATCCCGATATTTTTTTAGTTGTTATTTGTTTATTATTTGGTGTTTTCTATGCGCATTTGTTGTGTGTAGAAATCAAAGTGTGATTGAGCAAACAAATATATATCTGGCTGGACACGAGCACAAAAAGAAATGGAGGCTTTTCTGAGGAAATCGGATCGTTGAACTCTATTTCTGCCTGACACTTTGTTCGTCGGTTACAGAATATCATATTGCAGGTAAATCAGAACTTGAAATACAACAGCTTATGAACGAAGCCTTTTAGCTTGATAGAAAATCAAGTTTTGTTTTTAGTATGGCTGGGTTTACATCAATAAGAAGTTGCTAAATAAACTGTACTCTAGGTTACAGTAGCTGTTTCTTACGCACTGTTTTTAACGATCGGACGGATTGATCAATAAGTTTGTGATGTTTAATACATGCAGTGATGAAGACAAATTTCTGGTTCAGTGATCAAAATTAAATTAATTTGCTTTA